>JABCRI010001267.1:0-27975 GCA_015143295.1 Tetracentron sinense
CCATGGTTATATGGGCTACCAAGTTTACGAAGCCACAAGCAAGTTTTTTTTTGGTCTTATTGATTTTGTATTGTTTTTGGTATTTTTGGATTTTTATAATATAGTTTAGGGTCTCCTTTGCAGAGCAACAATCTTAACTACCTATGGTTATTTATCTTAAAGGATGTCCTAACAGACTGCTAAGTACTCGATAACAGGAAACCAAGGTTAACAGCTAGTTACCTAAAAATCACTTAAAGACTAGAAATCTAACTTAGGTGTTCGTACTAAAGTCATATTCTAACAAATTTTAAACTTCTAAAATAGATTTTTAATGGGTTTAAGCTCTAACTTAAATGACCAAACTACAAACACCAACTAAGGACTACCCTTAGCACTAACTGAATACTTAGCTAGATTACATGCTACTTTAAATTTTTTTAAAAAATTGCATTAATCTAATCCCGAACCTAAAGACACGAAATAATGTTATTAAACTAGACAATTAGAAACTAAGCTAATTAGATTAGCTACTTAAGTCTAAACACTAAGCTGGACGAATGGTGTGAGACGGATTGGCGTGATGGAATAATAGTATTGGAGTTTCGCTTTGGTGGTCGAGGCCTACTCATAGATATGGGTTGTTCGTGGTTCTAAGAACTAAAGGAGGATTGTTTAAAGATGGAGAGGTTGAGTGTGGTAGTGGGGTAGGTGGTAAACTATAACCTGGTTAAATCTAACAAGCTCAACCAAAATATCAAGTTGTTATAAAAATAACATTTAAAGTACTTGAATCTAGTTAACCATTATCTAAAACAGATTTATAAGTTAACTATGACTAACCACTAATCCTCGATCACTTAAATAGGAAGAAAGATTTTAAATATCTACACAACTAAGTCTACCATTACACAGATAGCGATTTTTACCCAACCAATCTAACTGACTTAAGTTAGAGTACACTAACAATTTTTTGTTTAAAGAGCTATATACGTATATTAAGGTTAGAACTCGATCTACAACTAAACATGTATGATTTAAGTAGCTCACTAGCTTGTCCAGGTTGTTTTAAGATGTAACTAAATTACTCATAGAGCTGATTTTTGAAAGGAGTTTACCTAAGCACTAACTAACAGGTAAGTGGCTAACTAACTATGCAATTTCAAAAACGAGACTAACCAAGCTAATGTATTTGAAAAGAAAACGAAGCTGCTAAGATTTTTTTTTTTTTTTGAGATCTCATTCAAAGTATAGAAAGAAGAAAAAGATTAAAATCAACATACTTACCTAGCTGCAGCCGAGAAGGTTAAAGTTAACTAAATTTTCTGCGAGGAGGTGCCCGTTTGGTTTGGCAAAGAGTACCCAACACAGATGTTGGTGCTGCTGCTGTTGGTGCATAGAGTGAAGGGGACGTTTCGCTGCCACCTGTGGTTCACATCGGAAACAGGTACGTTTCAAGGCCGTATGGAATGATGGAACCGGGGCCTATGTTGGTGTTGCCGATAGTGGGCCGTCGCAGTACTGAAACTATTGGAAGGTAACAGGTGAAAGAGACGGGCTGCTGCCTAGGTAGGACGGTGGGTGGTGAAGTGGCGCCTTGGAAAGGGCTGGGACTGTAAGTAGACTTGAAGGGCTGAGTATTGCGGTAAGGCAATACATCAAGGGCGATTTCGGTGGCAAGAATGGGCATGAACAGAGCTTGGAAAATGCTATTGCAAGAGGTCAGCAGTTGTACTTTTAAGGAGTTTCAGGTGAGACCTAAGCTTCAGGGGTGGTTCGGCTTACCAACATAGGGAAGACCCTCTCCTTCTCCCCCCAAAATTCCTTGGTCTCCCCTTTGATCCTTGTTTTTCTCCAAAATTAGGATTTACTCCCCTGCCTCCGCTTCTCCCTGGTTTCTCCTCTTTTTTAAAAAGAATGGAAGAGAGGGTTTGCAAGATTTGACAGAAACTGGGGGGAAAGTGCAAGGGTTGCCCATTGGTGGTCAGCTTGCATCCATCAGGTTAGGGTGTAGGGAAAAAGGAGGCCGTGGGGCTGCTCTGCGTTCTTTTCCACACTTGTGAAAGAAAACCTGTTCCCCCCCTAAGCTAGATGCGGGTAACAAGAAATCGGTTAATTGTTTTGGTGTCTTTGTCCTGGTCCCATGGGTCATGGTGTAATGGACTAAAGAGTTTTTTGGTATGTCTTGGGACTTTGAGGCCAATGGGCTTCGTGTTTAAATTATTTCATGGGATTGTCTTAGTAAAAAGGACTTGGGCTCGGCCTAAAGGGTCATGGTTTGGGACTTGACCTAGGTTTGGTCCCGGGGTTGGTGGAGTAACCACAGTTAAACTTCTCACCATGGTTAGATAGGGGTGTAAAATAGGTGGCCTTACACTGCCCCTGCTTTTAGTCGAGAATGCCTGAATTGATCAATTGAACGACAAAGGACCGGATCACCATTTTACACTAGGAAGCGTTGGATGAAAGAAAGCATGATGGATACGGGGATGAACACATAGTACGTCCCGCTCCACAAAATGGGTGAAAGTTAGCCTACAACCCACTTACCGAGATAGTTGAAGCAAAGAATGTATGTGTATGTACCTAGTAGCGTCACGAAAGTGGAGCCGTAACCGACATCCGTCACACTACCGTAGTCCTGATACTCCTTGATTAGTGAACAAAGAGCAAGAAGAAACTATGGAACAGACTACATCACACATGAAGGCGCCATTTGGCACGCCGATCACATGACGTGATAAGTATACTCCTTGATTTAGTGCGTTAGCAGAGTAAGATGAACGATTATAGGCAAGACTAACAATCAAGCGGAGGCCGCCATCCGTCAACACGACGTGTCAGTATATTCCTTACATTTAGTGAGTCTCCGAGCAAATGAAGATGAACGTAGACTGATTCACTGGAGTCCCGTAACTGCATCCGGTCACCCGACCGGGTCCCAGTATACTCCTGATTAGTGAGCTAGGTAGTGCAAGAAGAACTCACTGGAGGTCCGCAACGCACCATGATCCACACCGTGATCTCAGTATACCTCATTAAATAGTGAAGGGGAAACTTACTACAACACCGCGATTGCTGATCAAGATAAATGAGGTAAAGACAGCCGCCCGACTTGCTTCACGCTGGGGGGGATGTACTGCTATATAACCGTCCGATGAATCCGCTGCCAGGGTAACAAGATGGGGGTAAGACACGCCGCCCGACTATTCACTTGTAGCAGCACACGATAGATGTATACATATCGTCCCGATTGTCTCACTGAAGAAGAACCAGCACAGTGCAGACACGCCCCATTGTTGAATGGGCAGAAGATAGGAGGGTAAGAAAGCTGACCGACGCTTTCCTGGTAACATAGCCAAGATAGTGTAACACTGCTCGTGTCTCACTGAAGGGGAAATGCAACACATTGCCACATGGACCCCATGTCTGACTGGCTAGCACGATAACGAGGCGGTAAGACAACCGCTGAATGCTTCACCTGGTAGTAGCCAAGATAGTGTGACAACCAGCTCCGATTGTCTCCTGAAGAGGATGCACCATGGCCAACAACGGCTCATGTCTTCTGTTTAGCAAGACAGAGGAGGTACAAGACCACCGCCCATACGCTTCACTTGGTAGCAAGCCAAGATAGTGTAGACAACCGCCCGATTGTGTCTCATTGAAGGGGAATGCAACACAGTGCACACACGGCCCCATTGCCTGACCCTGCGGTAGCAAGATTCAGGGGTAAGAACCGCCCGACTGCTTCACCTGTAGCAAGTCAAGATATTATAGACAACCGCCCGATTGTCTTACTGAAGGAATACCACACGTGCAGGCAATGACCCCATTTCTGACTGGTTGGGGTTAAAAAGGGGAAGAAGATACATCGGCTCCAGCTCTTCGCAAGTTTCAAATATGGAAGACATGCGCTCGGCCAAACTGCTTCACTTTGGTAGCAAGCCAGATTGTGTAGACCACCGTCCCAATTGTCTCATTGAAAGAGAATGCACCAACAACACGACAACGGCCCCATGTCTTATTGGGTAGCAAGATAAGGAGGTAAAGAAACAAGCAAGATGCTCTAGAGAGTAATGATAAGTCACTTTTTAAAATTTGGATGAACTGCAATGAGGGAGTGAGAGCCGTAGACCCGAGTCCATTGCACGATCTTTGCCTCTCTGTATCTATCTGGCCTGCTGACTGGATTGCCTCTGCTCGGATTGGTCCAATAGTGGTAACTTTTTGCCAAACGCGGAACTACTGATCTTTTCTTTTGTTAAGACATCTTGTCATCCGAGAGTTACGACTATTGCTTGACCTTGGTTTCCTTGCTCTTGTAGTTGCACGCGGAGATGATTAGTCGATCTTTGATCGTTCTATTGGGTAATGGACTTTGACCTGATTATTGCTGCGAATGAACTAATTAAGACTTCGATTAATTGACTGACAGGTGATGCGACAACTAAAAGCTGATTGATGTGCTAACAGGTGTTAGACGTAGATCCGATGTTTGAACCATATACTGATTATAATGAATATGACCATTTGACAGTGTCCTAATTGCCTACAGTGTAGATCTAATCTATTTACCGTTCGTCTTTAGGTTACAAAAGGTCGACTTAATCTCTGTTTGACCATCTTTAGAGTAGATCTTTATTTCGCCTCCATATGCTTGATGCTCCCAACTTGTATAATTCATGCTTCCCTATTTTACTCTTGAGCTTTCAGCTTTTCCAACCGGGACTAGGCTCGTATATTTTGAATTTTATATCCATTTTTTCCCCCTGGGCCATTTTCAGCGTTTTTACCACAGGACTGTGGTTCAACGCCAATTCTTTTGCGGCTCCATAGTAGGATTGATGATTCCTTTTAACATGCCTGTGATTTCTGAATTTGATTTATCTTTTTTACCCCTGGCCCTTTCGGTTCACCGTGGACTGGGTATACAATTTTTGCCATTTTCTCCCTCTGGTTCTTTGAAACTTTTCCTCTAATATCTCCAGTCTTCTCTCTCATCGCATCCAGAATAGCGAGAATGGATACAAACGCCAATGCTCTCTTTCAAGACAACAGTGCTTTATGCTTCTACGGACTAAACATGTTTGGCTAGAACGGGTGACTCAAAATTTCTGTTTTATCAATGGGTAGGACCCCTATGCTGTGGTTTCGGTGTCGAGGTGGAACAGCTTCTACACGCCTTGCCCTTTTGGTGATAGCCTTTGCGGTTGTGTGTTAACCCACACACACTTTCTTTTCCTTCTTTATTTTTTTGTTCACACTGGTGACTGCCGTGTATGTGGACATCTGTTGGTGTTAATGACCAACCTGATATTTCAGGTGCTGCCTTACATACCCAAATAGAGTCAATCATGACGTAGTTCGGCCCCAAAGCCACTTTTTTTTTCTGTTGCCTTTGCGGGTTGTGTCTCCTTTTGCTTGTTCCATTTCTTGGACTTTCAGTGGGTGCCCAGTTGTGGTTTGGGAAAGAAGTTATTAGGACTCAAAAGCTAACAGCGGGCGCTACTTTATATAGTATGCCATAACAGAGGTGTTTGTGTAGGTTTATTAAAGATTGCTCTTATCCTTTCTCTGATTTTGGTCATCCGAGAGTATGTACGTTCTTGCATCGTCCTTATTCGGTTATTAAATTTTGATGACTCAAAGAGGTCGTCCTGTACCTGTATCGCTCTTGCCTTGTTTTGTTCAATCTTGGGATAGATTTGAATTACCCTTTCGTTGAGTGATCAACTTTCTGCTATCACACTGTCCCTTTATATTGGGGCATTAGAAACTAGTTCAATTCCCAGTTAAACATCTCAGAGCATAAATAGAAATTTTATTTAAAAGAGTCATTTCATGTTGGCACGCAGTGAACAGACTCGATACAACAAAAATTAAAAGGGAATACACAAAGGGCCAATGACCCTTGATTGACTTAGACTGAAAGATAGAACTGACACGGTCCTCGAGCCAACTCTAGACACTTGAATATACTACAAGACACAAAACCAAGGAGAGTTTGCTCAAATTGCGCTGAGATATTTCCGGCCTGAAGCGCCTTAGTTGTTTAGGAGTAGGTGATTGGGAGTGGACAGGATAATTCGGTATTCGCCTTGTGCAAGCAAATTGCTTCTGTCTCCAACAGGTCCTTGCAGCATGTCTTAGGTCTAGCATCGATCTGTAGATGCGTCTGTCGACTGATGAGATCTGCAGTCACTCTGGCCTGTATCCCTTTGGAAGGTAACGGGTGGAGGCTTGGCTCCTTCAGTGATCAACTGCCTATATGTCATCCATTGTTGCCTCAATCCAATCGCCACATTTGTCCATGTGTCCTAAAGTCAAGACGGGTGTGTAGCCAAAGAGTCTTGAGTGGATTCTTGGGGTTACGTAGGAAATTTCACTTTGCTCCTCCTCTTCGGGAAAGGGTTGTTCATTTTTCCGACATTTTTCTCACCGAATAGAGTATCAATGAAGATCTCGTTATCTCTCTGGGACATCTTTTCTAGGTCTACTCTATGTGATACTAAGTCACTTAAAGTACTGGTCCAAGATTCTTACATAGACCCTCCATTTCCTGACTTTAATGGGCGACCTTAGTACCACTGTAGGCTGCACCTTTAAAATTTCTAAATAGTTGGCCAATAGCTTGGTCATCATGTTCCAATTGGATAATTCTCTGCAGTAAACTCTCAAATGCATTTCGGGACTCCTTGCCCGTTGTACTCTCAGAATTCGGGTATTTTGCAAGCTTCCGCGGGGCAATTGAATTCCTTGGTGTATGCCTTCCCTGAATTTTTGATTTGCGGACTCCATGAGCTGTAGTCACCACTCTTCTAGCTTCTCGATTCTTCCCCTGTAGTGCCTCAGAGATCTGGACTATGTTGGCCGGATCTGTAGCGGACCCCATATGGGATCTCCACCGGCCCTGGCTTCCTCCTCCTCAAATGTCTTAGATAGGTGGGGTGTGATACGGGGAATGTTGTGGTTGGATCGGTGTGGTTTGCCTACGTACTCACAAGTGACGATTACCGTCACCGCGCGTAGTTTTGGCACATGAGCCCGTTCCAAAGCTAGGGGTTGTGGTGTGCGGATGCATCGGGTGGTCAAGGGTCTAGCTTGGAGGCAGGGTTTAGTTCTGACCGGGGTATGGTCAAGTGCATGGTCAGTCTAACCATTTAGAAGGGAGTTAACCTGGTTATATGGGCTAACCAAGGTTAAGAAAGCCCAGCAAGCAAGTTTTTTGGTTTTTTTATTGATTTTGTATTTTTTTTTGTATTTTTGATATGCATTTCATTTTTTTTTGATATTTTGATAGTAGATTTAGGCTCGGTGCAGAGCACGCTTAAACTAACTATGGTTAATTAATCTTAAGGATGGTCTAAAAGAGCTTAATTTAACTAAGACTAAAGGAAAATAGGTTAAGCTAGTTACCTAAAAATCACTTTAAAGATTAGAAAACTAACTTTAGGGTTTATTTCAAAAGCAGATTCTAACTAAATTTAAACTAACTAAAATCAGAGTTTTAAAATGGTTTAAGTTCTATTATGACTTACTGAAAGACCAACTAAGGACTAACCGGAAGACTAACTGAAATAAGCTTATCTAGATTACATGCTAACTTTAAATTAAAAAAAAAATTGCATTAAATCTAATCCCTAACCTAAAGAACGAAAAAATGTTTATTAACTAGACTAATTGAGAACTAAGCTAATCAGATTAGCTAACTTAAGATCTAAAACTAGCTGGCCGAAGGGTGTGAGACGGAGTGTGGTGTGATGAAGTATGAGTGGTGGGAGTTTTGTTTGGTTCGAGGCCTAACTCATGGTTTGGGGTGGTAGTGGGTTCTAAGCTAAAGGAGATTGTTAGAAATGGAGAAGTTGAGTGCGGTTAGTGGGGGTAGTGGTGAGAACATAAACCTGAGTTAAACTACAAGCTAACCTAATATCATTTTTTATAAAAAAAGAACATTTTTAAAGTACTTGAATCTAAGCTAACCATTATCTAAACAAGATTTATAAGTTAACTATACTAACAACTAAGTCCTACAAATAACTTAAATCAAAGAAGAGATTTTAAATGACTACAACTAACTAACATTACACAAGATAACAGATTTTTACCACCAATCTAAACGACTTAAGTTTAGAATACAACTAACAGATTTTTTTTAAAAAAGCTAACTACATATTATAAGTTATAAAAGAGCTAACTAATTAAACAGTACAGATTTTTAAGTAGCTAACTAGCCGGTACAAGTTTTTAAAGTTTTGAACTAAGAACTAACTAACATATGAGATTTTTTAAAAGGAGTTACACTAAGAACTAACTAAACATGTCATAGTGCTAACGACCTATTGCAGATTTCAAAAAGAGACTACCAATCTATGTATTGATTTGAAAAGAAACTAAGCTGCTACCGATTGTTTTTTGTTTTGAGGGTGTAAGGGATAAAATTCGTAAAAAGGAATAAAAAGAAGGGTAAATAGGAATTTCTCATGTCTAACCATTCCTAACAATTTAGCCGACATAAGCCCCACTTGGGCTATGTGCTGGCACTCTTGAGTGTTGGCTGACAGGTGACCTCATCATGACTACACAAGGCATGATGATCCAAAGGCTATAAATAAGCAAGAATCACCAGAAAGAAGGAGATGGATGTGGTGCGTAAGGCACGAGAGGAAATAGGAAGGGCAGAAGAAGAAGAGGAAGAGAAGCTTGAGTCTTCACACCCCTACCCCGAAGGGCTATGCAGGCGGTCCTCACCTGATTCCTCATCTTCCTTTGGTGTTATCCGGCACTTGATGCCTTTATGCCTCACAATCTATTATGGCCACCGGATTCCTCAAATAGGCCATGAATAGATGCTAATCCGTTGTCGCGTTGTCTCTGTTAATAAGTGGCGATCCGTTGTCGCGTTGTCTGCTGTGAATAGTGCTAAATCCGTTGTCGCGTTGTCTGCTGTGAATAGTGCTAAATCCGTTGTAGCGTTGTCTGCTGTGAATAGTGCCGAATACGTGTCACGTTGTGTTGTGAATAGTGCCGAGCTCGTTATCCAGTTGTCTGATGTACAACGTACCGTTGTCTGATGTACAACGTACCCGTTGTCTGATGCACAACAACCCATTGTTGATGCACAACGTATACGTTGTCAGAGCTATGTTATCCTGCCGAGCTATGTTATCCTAGAGCTAGAGCTATGTTTATCTGAGCTACGTTGTCAGAGCTACGTTGTCGGTGCCTTATCCTAGAGCTATGTTGTCTGTGCCTTATCTGAGCTACGTTGTCAGAGCTACGTTGTCTGTGCCTTATCCGAGCTACGTTGTCTGTGCCTTATCCTAGCTACGTTGTCTGTGCCTTATCCGAGCTACGTTGTCAGAGCTACGTTGTCTGTGCCTATTTGAGCTACGTTGTCAGAGCTACGTTGTCTGTGCCTTATCCGAGCTACATTGTCTGTGCCTTATCCGAGCTACGTTGTCAGAGCTACGTTGTCTGTGCTTGTCCGAGTTACGTTGTCAGAGCTACGTTGTCTGTGCCTTGTCCAAGCTACGTTGTCTGAGCCATATTCTTTGTGCCTCCTGAGCTACCATCTCCAGAGCATAACACCGAGCTCGTCCTCAAGGGCATATACCCAGTGACCTCACGATAAGTATCTTTATACTATTATGTTCATATATTCATGTGCTTGGGCCTTATACTGACTTTATCATCGGAGCTTATTTCAGGGTTGCACACCCGCCCCCTCAGACTCATTCACAGGTGGAGTTTTGCTAACATTTCTTTACCAACTAAGCAGCTATAGACGTGTGGCATGCACATGATTTTCCCTTTCAAGATCTATTCTAAAAGTTATAAGAAGGAAGAAAGATTAAAATCACATACTTACCTAGCTTGCAGCCGAGAAGGGAAAAGTGAACTAAAGTGCTGCAATGGAGGTGCCGTTGGGTGCAAAGAGGACACCAACACAGATGTTGGTGCTGCTGCTTGGGTGCATAGAGTTGAAGGAGGACGTTGCTGCACCTGTGGTTGCACCTCGAGAACAGGGACTATTTCAAGGCCGTATGGATGGATGGAACCGGGGCCTATGGTGGTGTTGCCGATAGTGGGGCCATCGCAGTAGCTGATCTAGTGAAGGGACATGGTGAAGAGACGGGCTGCTGCCTAGGTTAAGGACCGCTGGGGGGGGTGAAGTGAGGCCTGTGGAAAGGGCTGGTTTAAGGACTGTAATGGACTTGAGAGGGCTGTAATAGGGGCTAAGTATGGCTGTAATGGCATTAAAACAAGGGCGATTTCGGTGGCAAGAATGGGCATGAACAGAGCTTGGAAAATGCTATTGCAAATGAGGGTAGCAATTGTAGCTTAGTGAGTTCAGGTGAGAACCTTAAGCTTCAGGGGTGGTTCGGTTACAACCATAGGGAAGGACCCCTCTCCTTCTCCCCCAAAATTCCTTGGTCTCCCTTTGATTCTCTGGTTTTCCCTGGGATTTCGGCCTTCCTCCTCTCCCTGGTTTCATCCTCCTTTTAAAGAAGAAATGAAAGAGAGGGTTTCAAAATTTGAACAAGAAACTGGGGGGGAAAGTGAAGGGTTGCCATTGGTGGTCAGCTTGCATCCGGCAAGGGTAGGGTGTAGCTGGAAAAAGGAGGCCGGGGCTGCTCTGCGTTCTTTTCCACACTTGTGAAAGAAAACCTGGTTTTCCCCCCTAAAGCTATGATCGGGTAAGCAAGAAATAGGTTAAGTGGTTTTGGTTCTTGGGTCATGGGTCATGGGTATGGACTAAAGAGTTTTTGGTATGGGCTTGGGCTTGAGGCATGGGCTTTAGTGTTTAAAATTATTTGGGGATTTAGTCTTAATTAAAAAGGGACTTGGGCTCGACCTAAAGGGTCATGGGTTTGGACTTGACCTAGGGTTGTCCTAGGGTTTGGTGGAGTAAACCACAGTTAAATTCATTAACCATTGGTTAGATGGGGGTGTAAAACTGGGGTGCTTACAATGAAAGATGACATAACATTTCTTTTTTTTGGTTTCTCACGATATACGGTTAGGCCGCACCACAGTAAGCTTTTTTTTGGTATAGTAATCCTTTACTAGGTTAATAACACGTCAGTTAGTGGGTTAGTTGCAAGGAGACACTACAATTTGGACCGTGGGATCAGATGGCGGCTTGAGAATTCATGGAAGATTGTGTGTTCCAGATTTGTCTGATCTTTAGAGAGAGATTTTGCAAGAGGCACATCATTTCAGATATACAGTTCATCTAGGTGGTACAAAGATATGTAGAGATCTTTGTAGGCACTTTTGGTGGGATGATATGAAGCAGGATGTGGCAGAGTTTGTGTCCAGATGCTATACGTGTTAGTAGGTGAAAATTGAGCATCGGAGGCCAGCTGGACCGTTGCAATCTTTGTCTATAAAAGAATGGAAGTGAGAGCGAATATCAATGGACTTCATAGTTGGGTTACCGAAGTCGAGACAAGGGTTTGATGCGGTGTGGGTCATAGTGGATCATTTGACCAAATTTGCTCATTTTCTTCATGTCAGTACTACTTACTCTATGGATGTGGTGAGCAAGTTGTATGTGAATGAAATAGTCAAACTTCACGGGGTCCCAACATCATTAGTTTCGAATCGAGATTTGCGGTTCACATCTCGATTTTGGAAAAATTTTCAGAAGGCTTGGGGTATGTCATTGGACTTTAGTACGGTCTTTCATCCTCAAAGTGATGGTTATACGGAGCGTGTGAACCAAGTAATAGAAGATATGCTTCGAGCATGTATTCTGGATTTCAAGGGTGGTTGGGAAGATCACCTATCCTTGGTAGAGTTTGCATATAATAACAGCTACCATGCAAGTATTGGTATGACACCATTTGAGGCACTGTATGATAGATCGTGTCAATTGCCGATTTGTTGGGCGGAGGTGGGTGATGGTAGTTTGCTTGAACCTGAGTTGGTTTGTGAAACTACGGAGAAGGTGGTTGTGATTAGGGAGCGGTTGAAGACTGCTCAAAGTTAGCAAAAGAGTTATGCAAATCGGCAGAGGAAGAGTTTGAAATTTGATGTGGGTGACCATGTTCTCTTGAAGGTTTCACCTATGAAAGGTGTGATGAGATTCGGGAAGAAGGGGCAGTTGTCACCAAGATTTATCAGTTCATTCAAAGTGTTGGATCAGGTCGGAGTTATAGCCTACAGACTTGCCTTGCCACCTAGTCTGTCCAATGTGCATAATGTGTTTCACGTGTCCATGTTGAGGAAATATGTTAGGGATGAATCGTACACCATTGATTTAGTACCTTGGAGCTTAGTTAGGTTGTTCTTATGTGGAGGAGTCAATCCATGTCGTGGACCGGATGATGAAGCAACTTCGGGCAAAGTTGATTTCATTGGTGAAAGTTTAGTGCAACCATCACGATGAAGTTGAATCTTCTTGGGAGCTGGAGTTAGAGATGAGGGAGAAATATCAGCATATCTTCTCTACCGAGGTATGTCAATTTCGAGGACGAAATTCTCTTTAAGGATGATAGAATGTAGCGATTCTGAAATTCCAAATTTAAATGCTAAGGGTATTTTCATAAATTCCTAGTTAGAGATATTTTATTAATATTCTTGTGTACTGTTTGGTCATAAGAAAAATAATAACCTTAGGTGTATTTAAAATGAGCATATAACACACTTTGGTTTAGCTTAAGGTGTAACCAAACACTTAAATGAGGGTATTTAGGTAAAAGCACATGAAAGAGTTTTAGTATAAAAAACTAATGTTGACCTAATCTCTCATTTATTAGAAAACCTAAACTAGAGAGAAGACTTTGGGAAGAAGGGGGAAGAAGAAGCTAGGGTTTGGAGCAAGAATCAGAGTTCTTGCTAAGGGAGACTCAAGATCATGAAGCAAAACCTATTTAGGGGCTGGGTTTTCCAACTTCTAGAAATCGTAAAACTCTAGGTTTGAGGCAAGTGAACACCCATGTAGTATTTATTGTGATAGTTATTGTAATAAATATTCATAAATGATCTAGGTTGAATTAGAATGCTTTGGGGAATTTTAGGGATTCTCCCTTCTCTTGCAAACTTAGATTTCTAAGATTGAAATATTTACAATACATCATAAATCATTAAATCAATGTTCTAAGGTGGTTTTAATGTTGATAATGGGGGTATGGATGCTTGGAATTGAAGTATGAGGAAATGAATGAAAGTTGGAGGATTTGGGTGCATGAAAACTAGGGATTTTTGCAAAATCGCGAGGGGTAATCGATCACCCATCTCAGGCGATCGATCGTCGGAGTGTAGAAATCGATGGAGAGCTACTAGAGTTGGGGCGATCAATTGCCCATATCAGGTGATCGATCGCCGGTCACTTTTTTTGAGATTAATCGCAGGTACTCCTGCGATTGATCTTGAACTGTAGTTTTTGTTGAATTCTTTATCAAATTGGAACTTAAAGACTATGTATATTAGGTCTCTTCTATTATAATTGTACATCTCTTTATTTATTAAATTGTTATTTCATATTTATCTCTATTTCAATTTATTTTGTTACCCTATCATAATTGTTTTATTCTTCTTGATGATTAATTATCATGCATGCTTAAATATGTTGACTTAAAACATGTAGACCTTACCCAGCTTCGTCAGATCCCTCTTACTATGACAATATATGACGCTATAGAGTGATAGTGGGGAGGATATAACAAGCTTATCTTGGTTAACAACTTGAATTAGATCGGCCCTGCTATGTGTGGTATGGAACGCCATAGCAGGGAAGATATAACACCTTTACCACTATAACTGTTAGGCCAATAGGAGACTTAACCTTGTGAACAACGTACGATTTCACTCTTGGCCTTGAGGTGTTGTCGGGGCCCGCCAACTAGAGGTACAGGTGAGTGATGTCATCCTTGGCCTTGAGGTGTTGCTAGAGGTCGCCAATTAGAGGTACAGGTGTGCGATTCAGAATCGTGCTGTGAGGCGTTGTCGGGGGCCGCCTTAGGGGATTAGACATGTGATCCAAGAGGTGTTGCCGAGGGCCACCGGATGTGAACCAAGTGATTCAAAATGAAGAAAATGAATTAACTTGCACTGTTATTAATTGTATATTGAGTAAAATGTAATAATGACGTACGATTGCATGTGTTGCATGAGTTTTATGTGTTCATTTGCTGAGCTCTATGCTCACCCTTACTATGTTGGCATTTTCAGGAGATATTTGAGGGTTTATAGGAGCTCGTGAGGAGCTGAGAACATAGAAGATTATTCCTTTTATTGCTTTTTTAGAGCAAGTGATTGTAGAGAGAAATCTTTTTGAGAACTTAATTGCACTATATATTTTGTTTTAAACTTTATAGTATGCTCATTATGTTCTACATCCTGAATGATTTTATGTTTATAAAATGCATTCACTTTTTGGGTTTGTCCCAGGTTCACGCTTCAGAAACCTATACAAATATAAAGTATATTGTGTATATGAATTTCGGGGCGTGACAGAGGGAGCAGGAATCTTAGGAGATTAATGTTGGCATGTTCGGGAAGAGTAGATTAGGGTTAAGGTTAGGTTTAATTCATTCAATCTTTGTTGTTCCTTCTTGGCAGAAAAAGATACAAGTCTAGCTTCAGGGCGGATTGGCGGATTGATCAATTCAGTTGAAAGGCTTAACCAGGTCTTTCACCAGCACCACCTTGTCTAGCAACATGCCTTCCAATTCTAGATACAAATCCAGATGCAGATAAAGATAAAGAAAAAAGGGAACGAGAGGCAAAGGAAGTAAGGTTCAAATCCTAAAAATGAAATCCTAACCCTAAAATATCATTCCTGCTATGGTACATCAGCATTAACTTCCTAGTATTCATGCTCCTCTTATTAAGTTTTAGACAATACTGACATAAAACGGGAAAAAAAAAAGTTAGGGTCAGGATTATCCTTTTTTATAATCAGCCTCTTGCAGCAATTCATTGTTTCTGCCATAAGAGTATACTAGTAAAGAACCCGTGCGGTGCACGGAAATTATTAGAAGAAAAATGAAGTATAATTATTATTCTTTCAAATAAAATAATTTTTAATAATAAAAATATCTCTACTACTATAATGAGAATTGGAGGGTTGAGGCGTTGATTGAATTTTTATTTTTTAAATCTCTTAAAGTGAGAATTGGAGGGCTGAGGCGTTGATTGAGTTTTAAAATTTTAAAACTCTTAAAGATAATACATAACTTAATAACTGTATTCCACCGTTGTTTTTTTTTCCAGGCGTAACTTGATATTTTCGAAATTCTTAACCTATCCTTATATAAAACAAAATTTTGATTCAATATTTTACTTTAATGTGTTAATGTTTTATTGTAATTCCCAAATTACCTTCACCCGCTAGTATAACTATAAATACAATTCTAACGATAAAAAAAAATGTAAAATTATAAAAAATAGGAATTAAGTTACATCCATATATTCTTGTTTCTCACCGCTCTTTGATTTATAAGCATATATTCTAATTTCTCATAACTCTTGAATTGAAAGAAACCACCAATTAATTGCAACACCAAAAATATATACATATATGAGCAATAGCTGGAACGTCGTTCTTAATGGTAAATCTCATTTTTAGAAAAACAACCTCCACACATACAGACTCATTCCATCAGAGATGGCCCAACTGTATGTATAAACCCATATGAGTTATCCAAACTATAGTAGGCTGTTACAATCACACCCTATATATTCATCCGAAGTCAAACGCTCCTAAAACCCCTATATATTCACCCGAAGTCAAACGCTCCTAAAACCAAACAAACCAAAGGAGAAGAAAAAGATTAGCCTTTTCAACCGTGCCGCACCATGAACATCTCAACAAATACAGCATGTCCTCTCTTTCTCGAGTTCCAAATTTAAAGGCTAGAGATGCGGTTTTTTGAATTTATGGAGGAGGTAAAAGGCTCAAGAGATGTGGTTTTAGAATTTATGGGGTTTAACGTTTCAGAACCACACCCTCCCTTCTCCCATTAAAGGTTAGAGAGAGGCGTTTGGAACTTATTGGAGAAGTTGTTACGTTACATCCCTAAACTAATTAAGAAGCCACGAATCCTCCATAACTCCCAAGAACGCCTCATATTTGAAAACGCTTGGGAATTTCAGTTTAGGAAGGCAACCTCTACAACAGCCACGTATCTGATATCTTCTCTACATCTGGCATGTGTCCACCCAACTGCTTGAGTTTCATAGGTAGTAATTTTAAGATCAAAGCATTTTGTGCTACTTTCCAATATTCTAAAAAGTAGAAAACACCCTATTTTTTAAGAAAATAAGTCACAACTTGTAATACAGATATGCATGATACACTCATACACCTCCAAGCATTTCATGTGCCAATTAATTAAGAAAAAAAATCACCATGTACCTCGCAAGCTATCGTGTTATATGTCCTCATGATCTCAACATCGTTGATTGAGTTTGAATGGTGTTGATACAAGCATCCAAAGCCTCAGCTGTGCATGATTTATGATGTTAGATCCTCGAGGCTTCTTACTAGGATAGCTCATAAGGCACGAATGCAGGACCCATTAGGCTAGGTATGTTTGAAAAGAAAAAATCGTGAAGAATAACTTTTTCTCAAAAATAATTTCTCCTGTTTTTTCAAATAAAAAATTTCTCTCCATCATAAAATAGTATTGGAGAATTGCTTATAACAAAAAATTCATGTTCCTGTTTTTTTTCCCGCTTGCCTTCTATATTATATATATATGAGCAATATTCCCTTCATTGGCCGAGGAGGAGACTATTCCTCCTAGCTCTCACATAGCCGACCCTTCAACTCTTATTAACCCGGGTTGGTTTTTTTTTAACCCTTTAGTTAATTTTTTTTTCCCCTAAAAACCAAGGGTAGATGCATGGGTGAACCCTAAGGATGGATGAATATTAACCACAGTTAAATGGGGTTAAAGGGGGACACATGACAAGAAAATGGGAGCCAAGACGCCCCTCATTGCGTCACCGACCAATGAGGTGATTAGTTTCCTATATATATGTGTGTCAAATAAATATTTTTATGCACATATTTATTATTTTCCCTCCATACTCATGTTAGATTTCAACTAAGACCCATTTTAGGGGATTGTTTTAGAGTTCTCTATACTTTTTTGCTTCAGTTGAAAATTGGGGAAATAGTTGGGCCCGACTGGGCCTAGAGCCTTAGGACTCGTTAACTCTTATATTGTAATTTTACCTAGATTGGCCCAGCCTGACTGATTATATATTATCTTTTTATTCATTTTTTGGGAAAATATAATTATTTTCATAGCCGAACTTTTAGCTCTCATGCAATAAGTGGGCTTGGTCCAGCCCAATTCATAATTGAGTTGAACAAAGGAAGGCGAACCAGGTTGGGCCTGTTGACATTGGAAATGTAGTGACCACATAAGGTCCATCTGAATTAATTAATGGATATGATCGATCTGGTTAATTGGTGGGCTTGTTCACAATTAAAGGGCGACAGACTGACAGTGAGTTATATCAAATCTCCGCAACTAAAAATACCCTCCTTAAGTCATGCCCTTTTGAAGTGTTTTGTGAGATTTTACCTTATGGCAACCAAAAAAAAAAAAACCATCATCGGGAACCCTACTCAGCTACAATTTACATTAGAGTTGAAAAAGAAAATCTGGCCAATACGGATTCCCTCAACTCGACAACCTAAAATAAATAAATAACAATTACTATTTTTTGGGGGTAATTGAATATTGTTAGGCCACAGCCCTAATTAGCAGGTTAGAGAACCGAAAACTCGACTTAGAAGCAAACTAAAAACAGTGAACATATCAACCTCCACAAAGACACTTGAGGGAATGGATCCTAGTACTCCAGATTGGACACATTCTCCGCATCTCTTGAGAGGGTATGTGGATGCAATGACCTTGTGGCTTACCCGTGTTTGATATTAATATCTAGGAGTCAAATCCTCTGGCGGTGATAACCAGATTTGGCAAATCCAGTTATCACCCCTAGAGGTCTCCACATGTCTCCTTTGACACCCTTTAACTGCGAGTAAGGTTCACCCACCAATTTTAATATCAAAAACAGTTTTTTAATTTTGAAAAAAAAACCAAAAATGAGTGGGTGAACCTTACCCACGGTTAAGGGGTGTCAAAGAGACACGTGGTGACCTGTAAGGGTGATAACCGGATTTGCACCGGAGATGATTTGGCTTCATAGGGGTAGTAATGACACGTGTTACTCTCACGTGAAGAGGGAAAAAACATATTCGAATCTACGTTGGGGCTAACAAATAGCCACCAAACCATTAATGCAGTCTCTTTCCTGTCTGGCTCGTTTTGGCTTTCTTTGGAGCGAAGGGAAGCCCCTTTTGGTGAGGAGAACCGTCTCTTTCTCTCTCTCAGACGTAGGTCGATTTGAAGATCAATGAGCCAAAAGATCTCGTGTTCTTGTCGGTGAGAACTGAAAATCGAATTTGAGTTGAATGTAGAAACAGAAGAAAACATAGAGATCTCAGTTGTTTTGGGGGGTTATTCTTCTTTTCTTAGATTGATCTGTGATGGGTTGGAGATATAGGGCTGGATTGTTCCTCATAGCTGCCGTTGTAGTTATATGGGTCACCTCTGCAGAAGTCACGCAGGTCAGTTCTAATTAATCCTCTTTTTTCCATTTCTAGGAATTTGAACTTTTTTTTTTGGGTCTAGGAGATGATGCAAATTGGTGTTCTATTTCATGTTTTGCGGAATTTAAGTTATTATACCTTGTTTTGAATTTTCGGGAGTGTTAAGTGGCTGCAATTTGATTTAGATTAATACCCATTTGTTGAAATTGGCATGTCTCTGTTGTTCGGAACGGAATATACTTTTTGTTAATGGTCATTTTTTGAAGTGTTGACGTGGAGGAAATAAGGACACGTATCATCCCGGTCCTGTTCGATAGGTGATGGTGCCTTCAGGCCCCCTCGATCCTTCCGGGTGCGCCGTGGCGATAAAACATGATTAACTGTTTATATTATCTACCCTCTTGCGGACCCTTGTGTCCCGGGCGTACTATTAATTTACAGCACGTTTATTAAAGTGGGTTAAGGTCTTGAACTAAGTCCTTAACAAGTGGGTCTTTGCACCTCGAGAGGATTAAAAAGGTTAAGTACCTTGACAGTGCACATTCGCGATAAACACTTGTTATTTGTGGGTCACGGCACCTCAAACAAGTATGCGAAGCGCCATTGACAGGCTACATTGCCTTGGTAAATTACTAGTCGACTGTGAGTTATTGCACCTCAAGACATGGTAATGTTTGTCAACTGTGGGTTATTGCACCTCATGACATGATAAATATTCGGGGATTAAAATGAGACTTGTGGTTTGGTGGGCATAGAGGATCGTTGACAAAGGCAGACACCTTCACCCTTGCGCGCTTGACAACGAGACTACAAAGTGTGGTGCCACCTGCGTCAACCTACTTATACTTATTGTACGAGAAAGAGTAAATGTCGCCCTAGGCACTCTAGATAGTGACTTGAGAAATTCGGACTTGGATAAAGTTTACACCCGAAATATTAGGATTTGATAACATTAATTAATTAGATAATGCTTATCATTTTTGGCTATGAATCTATACATCGGGAGCACTCCCTATGAAAAAGGCAGAACAATACTGGACTGAGATTCCGAATTAGGAACTCATCTTCTTCATTTTGCTCTTCAGTTGTGTGAAGACTAATCTTGATACTCTTCTCTCCTAAGTGTGCTCTACTGTCCCTCCTTGCACAACCATTTATCTCCCCGAAACTGCCCCAGTACGGTCCTACTCAGGCTTAGGTTGACTCGGTGATCATTCCCCATACCCTTATCCCTGTAGTGTAGGGCTGTAAACGGATGTGGATATTATCCGAATCCGTTTAGTCGGATAATTATCCAGCGGAGTGGATTCGGATAGTAAAATATTATCCGTTTATAATTCAAATGTTGTAGTCCTTGTGTAATTCAAATGTTGTAGTCCTTGCCTTATGTTCTATTTTAAACCAGCACATTAAAGGAACTGTACATCACCTATATCACCTTAAGGGTGTCTGGTAACAAGTTTCAAAATGTGTGGTACGAAATCATCTCCAAGAACCATGTTTTTCCGGGATTTACTAATCTCTATAATGGCCAAACATGTGATCAGGGTGCCTTTGTGGGAGGTGGACATGTAACCACACATCATTTGGCTCACGCAAATCATGTCAGAACCAAATGCCCCTCCACAATATCACCCCATTTAAATTGACACCACACAACTTGAAACTAGAGCACTCCCTTTTGAACATGGTATGCTGCAAATTTATTATGTTGGACTGTTGGAGTTTCAGTTTTTAAACCCTTTGAGTTGTAGCTCATACAATGGGGCAAAGCCTTCCTCTCAACTAAAAGTCAGAATTTTGGCAAAGTGGTTGAATTGAGTTCACCTGTAGCCTGTAGGCAGAGCCATCTAATCGTCTTTAGGCTCAATCACCGAAGACCAGCCTACCCTAGTAAGACCTCATCTAGTTCTCTGAAAACTAGGGAGATGAGAGATCCTATGAGCATACCATATAAACTAGGAGAAAAGAACCTGCAAGTCTGCAGCATATAAATCGCTCTCTTTCCCCAACTAACAAATTCTATATTTTCTCTGATCTACTTTCCAAAAGGTCTGGGATACTATGTGTTTAGATATTGTCCTTTGGTAGCAGGAACCTTCTATCTGACAATTGACATGTTGCCTACTTCAAAATCTCATTTAATGATTGCCTGTTAATTATTTTTCTTCAAATGTTAATGGATGATGATGTTACTTGGGTTTAGGTCCAAGTTTTCTCGATCCCAATTCTTAGGGCATTGGGATATGGCTATAAAACTAATACTATAGTATTTTTCATCAATATCCTATTTTGTTCAGAACTTCGGATCGATGGCAGTCCTACTGGTTGTGACCCGTTATCCACATTTCCACCCTCAATTGATACGCTGGTTCTTTGCAATGTATCGCGTACTCAACTAGTTTATTTGAGATGTATCCTCTGATGCTTTGCAGTTGTGTCTGGTTTATGAGTTAACCTAGGTAAGAGTATGATATTTGGGGTAGGAGAGGTACCAATCTTACCAAAATTGGCTTTAGTGTTGGGTTGCAAGCTGAGAACCCTCCCAGCTACGTATCTTAGCCTGTCTCTTGGGGCAGGCTAAAAATAATAATTGGTTTGGGATCCAGTGATAGAGCGATTCCACAGGCGGTTGGCAGGTTGGAAGTCTGTATCTGTCCAAAGGTGTGAGATTGATGCCCCTTCAAAAACTCCTTGAATAGCCTGCCCACATATTTCTTATCCCTCCTAAACACTTTGATTTTTGTTGCAAAGCAATTAGAAAAATTACAAAGGTTTTTTTGTGAAGTGAAAGGGTTGTCACCAAAAATTATCATTTGGTTGAGTGGAGTGATATTTATAACCCATTTGAGGAAGGGGGCTTGAATGCAATAAAAATCTCTTAGCCAAATGATTATGGCAATTTGGTGTTGAAAAGGAATGCGAACTTTCAAAGTGCATCATGAAAGACTGGTCGGGGTTTTCAAAACATATTTCTATCCGCATGGGTAGAGGAATGAGGTTCAATTTTGAGAGGACAAATGGCTTGGTTAGACATCATTCAGGGGAGAATTTAGCAACCTTTGATCCATAGTAGTCAATAGGAGTGCCTCGGTCCTATCTAGAAAGGGTTGCCAATTCTTTAATGTGGTGTCTGCTTATAAGGTACCACCTCCATGATTGAG
Source organism: Tetracentron sinense (assembly GCA_015143295.1). Lineage (NCBI taxonomy): Eukaryota > Viridiplantae > Streptophyta > Magnoliopsida > Trochodendrales > Trochodendraceae > Tetracentron > Tetracentron sinense. The sequence goes on from JABCRI010001267.1 coordinate 21,724, forward strand.
AATTTGATAGTATGTCTAGATAGCTGGGGTGTCTCAACTCAGTAAAGACGTTCCCCCTGCTTAGCAACATGAGATTATGGTCTGGTGACATTAAAGGTCAGTTTTCAATGAGATTCCTTTACCATTTACTAAGGATTATCCCTGGTACTCCCTTTCCTCATAAGCCTGTGTAGAATCAAAATACTCCTTCCAAAATCCAAAGTATCCTTTTTTTTTTTTCCCTTTGGGCAGCAGTGTTGGATAAGATCTTCACGTGTGATCATCTGATGACCCGAGGGTGGAGGATGTCCAATGACTGTTTTATGTGCCTCCAAAAGGAGGAAACAATGGACCATCTTTTTATGCATTGCCCCTTCGCCTTTAAGATTTGGGGCCATTTTCTACCCCGGTTCCTGGCTGGGGATTAGTTGGGTCTTTTTTCGTACCTTATGGGGCTTAGTATCTTGTTGGTCCTTGGTTCTGGTGGATAATAGGAAGGACAATGTCACTGAGCTGGAGGGTGAATAAATATAGATTGGTCGAGATATTTTTTTTTGAAGTGTTTAGCCATTGTTTTGTCTATGTTTGTTATGTTTCTCTTTGAGTTCAGTTTCTTGTGAACTCAGACTTGTTTTTTTCTCTTCTTTTTGCTCTTAATTATAATATACATTTGATTATCGATAAAAAAATCTTTTTAAATTCTTAAATACTTTTAAGTTCTTAATTTTTTTTATTAATAATTGTAAAATATTGGGGTACAGCTGAGCCATGTGCGACATGGATCCCATACGAGCCATACCCAAACCCACATTCTATCGTGTTGACATGGTTCCCTAAAAGGAGTTTTGAAAGGTCTGGACAACAGAGAAGAAATATCCCTGCATATAGCCACAGGAAACTGTTGCTTAAATTCTTACTGTTTTATAAGCAATCCTGTCAAATTAAAAGAAGTTTCACTTAAGGAGTTTGGTTCCTTGTGTCTCAGTTGTTTTATATCAAAACATTTGCAATTCTTCTATCTGCTTGTGGAAATTTTTATTTTCAAAGTTTAGCTCTTATGTGTGATTTAGTCCTCTTTTTGAAATGTTCTCTCTCTCTCTCTCTCTCTCTCTCTCTCTATATATATATATATATTTATATATATATATATATCTGTGTAGAAGCTTTTAACTAGCTGATATTTGTTCAACAGGGTATTTTTACAGACTATAAACAGCCATTTGCAGTGACATATCTGGGAGCCTCTCTTATGGTAGTTTATCTCCCAATAGCACTCATTAAGGATTGGTTATGTAATTTGCTGAGAAGTCGTTCTTCTAAAAGTGGTAAAAATGCAGAAATTGTGGATAAGTCCTCTGCAGGACTTGGTTCTCCTCTGGGGGTGCAGAAAATCTTTGAAATGGAACTTCAAGGATCTTTGTCTAGAAAGGACAATGAAGTAGACCTTTCTACCCAGGAAGAGGGAAGGCCATTGGTTTCTAAAGATGCACTGAAACAAGACAGGGAGCTTTCCACTAGGGAAATTGCTACATATGGCTTTTATATTGCTCCTATCTGGTTTATAACAGAGGTGAGGCACTACCTTGGTTAGTTTCTATAAGATTTCCTTGTATACAAGTATGGTGTATAGAGCATCTGATAATGAAGTTTAATGCTTTGACTCCCTTAAGCAGATGTTCATATTGTGAGAAAAGGATTCATTCATATAGATTCTTGTGTCCATCCTCATATACTGGTTTTGACAGCATTTTTGTTTAATAGAATAAATGTACTAAAGAAATAGGAATCTTAATGGATTGGATCATGATCTGAATGTGATTCGATTAAGGCGGATTTAGGAAGATCCTTTGGATGGAGCTTGGATCTCGGTGTTTTGAATCCAACAGGTCTTAAATCGAACGGGATCTACCATATAATCGGATTGAACACCATAAAATTCCAGATCTGATCCAAATCCAACCCATTGACAGCCCTAACTAAAAACTGCTTGTTGCTCCCAACTTATTAAATACTTTTACTTGTCATCAACCATCTTCTATTTATATATGTGCCAGCCTTTTTCTGTAACGTTATTCGTGTACATATTCTTTTGTTATCCCATCAGATGGGGATTTCCAGGAAAAGAAATAATGTATTTACAACGTCTGGGTGTAAATTCTTTATGAAGTAATAGAAGGGAGATAATTCCTAATGTTTTTATGTTCTGTACAGTATTTATCCAATGCTGCACTCGCACGTACAAGTGTTGCAAGTACAACAGTACTATCCTCAACTTCAGGACTTTTTACTCTTTTCATTGGTTCATTTCTGGGACAAGACTCTCTAAATATATCAAAAGTGGTTGCTGTCTTTGTCAGCATGGCTGGTGTTGCCATGACAACTCTAGGGAAGACTTGGGCCACGGACGAGTCCCAATTAAGCGCTTCTGCGTAAGTTTTCTTTGATCTTGTCTCGGCTAATTTTTTTGACCGGTAATCAACAGAAAAATTATTATAGAGAAAATGAAGGGAAAAGGATACATATGAAAGTTCACAAGAAAATGAACTCTAAAAAACAAACAGCAAAGGAAATCTACTATACGACTACTGGAATAAGAACCTACGGAAAATGAGAAACAAAAATAAAAGCCTCAAGTCTGACCCTTCAAGATTGTCGAGTCTGACATTATTGAGTCTGACCATCCAGTACCTACGGAATGTCTCCATCCTACTCTTTCCAGGTATGTCATAAATAATCAACCGACACGGAGCACTCTTCCCAACAACTGGAGCTCAACCAACCCAAATCCTCAGGATCATCCCAAGTCGAATGCCAATGTAGAAACGTAGCTGATGGGTCCTCAAACAATTGAACTCCTTTGGTGATATGATCCTATCGGACACTTTGCGATTCCGTTCCTTCCATAAGGACTAAGCTAGGAATAGCTAGGAGCCTGACGCCACATGATCCACCTTTGCCGATGGCTAGCAGGATAAGAAGTCCCGAAAGATACAGGGGAAGACCCAATTGATCTCCAATCGGGATAGGAGGTGATCCCTGTTTCCTCAGCTTGGAGGCACATGAAACAACCTCCACCTTTTATTCATTAGATGATTGCATGTGAAAATCTTGTCCAACGCTATAGCCGACATAAAGAATGATAGTTTGTAAGGTATGTTATAATTTTGCACAGACTCACAGCGGAAGAGGATACCTCGGTTAACTCTTCAGAGCTAGATAGAAGGATCTCACTAAAAACTGACCAGTGTTGTCACAAGACCATAATCTCATGTCTTTTAGAAGAGGGAAGGTCACAATAGAGCTAAGGCGCCCCAATAGTGGAGCAACACTCGCCAACTCTCAGTCATGGTTACGCCTCAATCTAGGGCACCACTTTACTGAATTTGCTACCCATTCTTGACAATACTCTATTGAAGCTCTCCTATCTACAGCTAAGGACTACAAGTTGCTAAACTCTTCCCTAAGTGACACTTGGCCATACCATCTATCCTCCCAGTATAACACCCCATTCCCTATATCCACCCGGAAAGAAATGTATTTCAAAAATTCCAGCCAACCCCTCATTATACATTTCCTTAACCCTCTATTATGAGACCAGGCCTCAAACTGGATTTGGTTCCCACACTAAGACTGTCCCATACTTTGCTACTATCGGTCTTCTCCACTGACTACCATTCTCTAAACGATTCTCCACAGCCATTTGCCCAAGAGTGCCTTATTGACCTCCATTAGCGGACGCACATATACGCTCCCTTCCTTGACTGGAGAGCATATTGTACTTTCATCTACTAAATGGTACTTTGATTTTGCCCTTTTGTTCTGCAGAAAGTCTCTTTGCTTTTTTTTTTTCCATCTCTTGGCAACTGACACTGGAAAAGGAAGTATGTGGGTAGACTACTCAAGGTGTTTTTGAGAAGCGTTAGTCTCCCTCCTTTGGACGTTTGGACCGGTACAAGAGCTTCCATCCTACCAGACCGACATATTTTTAAAACCAGACAAACCCACCCCAGTGGCATGGGATATGAGGTAAGGAAGATGCCAGATTTGCAACCCATCAGTCATCACTGGTACTAGTTTTGGTAGATTCAGAACCTCCCCAACTCCATAAAGCTTACTCTTACCCAGATTAATTCTTAAATCGGATACAGCTTCGAACCATATAATCAAGCACCTCAGGTAAGCTACTTGGGTACTGGAAGCATTACATAACAGTAACACTAATGTATCATCTGCAAATTGAAGATATGATGTGTTATGTCCCCCTCTCTCTATAGAAAAACCCTCTATAGAGTATAGATGACTCCATCGCTCTGCTAATCATTTTGTTTAGCACCTCAGTAACCATAATAAAGAGAAAAGGGGATAACAGATCACCTTGGCGTAAGCCTATATAGCTCCTGAAGTAGCCTGTTGGGCTACCATTAATCAAAATAGAGAAGAATAGCATTCTCTCATCCATTGTCTCTATCTGACTCCAAAGCCATCTTACCCATGATATATTCCTGAAAGGACTAATTCACATGATTGTATACTTACTCCGTATCTATATTACATATCACATCCCCCCCCCCCTGAAGGAGTCACCTACACACTCGTTGACTATCAAAATACCATTGATTATCTGTTTTCCACTCACAAAAGTTGCCCGAGGAGAAATAATGGAGGGCAGGACTAACCTGAGTCTGAGGCTAAGACTTTCGCCAATATTTTGTACACACGTCCCACTAAACTTATTGATTGGAACTCTTTGAAATCCTGAACACCTACCTTCTTAGGGATTAACACATATGAAAGTGCTCTTCAACGCCGGATCGAACCTCCTAAATCTATGGAGCTCATTGAAGACCAAAACTAGATTTGGGCTCATAAAATTCAAACATTTCTTAAAAACTCTATTGAGAAGCCGTCCGGACCCGTTGCTTTATCCCACTGCCCACTCCCCAAGTCTCATCCCTCTTAAATGGCATCTCTAAAAGGTCCTTTTTTGCTTCCGAGAGCAAATTGAATTCAATCCCATCCACCATTGGTCTGAAATCACACCTTTCTTTATATGAACTTTCACAGAAACAACCGTAGTTTCCTTAATCTCTTCCAATTCCTTCCAGGCCCCATTGAATTTTAACCTATAGATGGAGTTGGATCTTATGTGAGAGTTAGCTATTTTATAGAAATAACATATGCTACGATCTCCTTCCTTGAACCACTTAACTCTAAACTTGTGTCTCTTCCAAGACCAAGAGGGATTTGGATTCCTTTTCCAAGGATTCTCTATGTTTCACTTCAGATTCAAGAATCGTCCTTGACTTCTATTTTGCTTGACTTCTATTTTGCATCAATGCTCTGAATCTCCTTCGAAACTCTTTTATTTAAAATTTTCAGACATCCCAAAAACCTTCTTGCTCCAAACCTCGATCATCTGTTTGAGTGCTTTAATTTTAACCCAAAAATAGTACTAGGTGGACCCCAAAAATTAGATCCCATCTAGACCTCCTCCACCAGAACTTTGAAATCTGGATAAGCTAACCTCATGTTTTTGAATTTGAAAGGTTTAGGCCTACTACCAATCCCCTTTTGTTTCTAGCATAATCGGAATGTGGTCGGAGGAGGGTCAAGAAAATGACATTGGATATTGTTTCTTCCCATTGGTCACAAACAGAACTCTATCCCGCTTGCATAGCACCAATTTCTCCCAAAAGTTTGACTAAGTGAATTGAGCTTCTTTAGGTGGGCACTCCTCAAGGTTATGATTTGAAATAAATTCCTCGAACAGCAGTAGTGAGGAAGCTTTATTAAATTTTGACGTCCATTATGATGCAAAAAAGATCTCTTACAATGAATAATAAGCTACAGAATCCTTCCATTCTTCCAGGATTAGTCACAGTTAAGTTTTTTCCTCTGGGAGAGCTAGCTATGTTCATTCTGAAATTTTTTGTAAATCATGGTTGGCTGTGATTAGCCACAAGAAGCTGCTCCAGTTCAACCATATGTCATATACTGACACATTTCTTTTGTTAGTCATTTTCATGTTTTTTATTGGCTAGAATTTTATCATGCAATGTTTTGAAGCATTGACAATTGAACTTTTGTGTTTAAAATGGGAATCGTTCTCTTGTGGGAGATCTTTTTGGTCTTTCTCATCAATGCCATATGGGCGATTACTGGTTGAGCATGTTCTCTTTTGGTTCAAGTGCTTTGATTTCATCATTGGTTTATTTGTTACAAATGATAGAATTATTATGCTCATATGCATTCCTACATAAAACACCATTCTGC
>JABCRI010001268.1:0-83264 GCA_015143295.1 Tetracentron sinense
AGACAGAAGAAATAACGGAAACAAAAGCACAAGATTCAATAAATCCCAGATGAGGTATACGGAAAACGGCCGACAGGGGGATGCGACTATTCAGCCGCCGAAAGGAAGTGATCTACTGGGCATCGGACTCCGCATTAATCGGCCGCCCCGAGTGTATGTATAACTGTTCTTCTCCCCTTAGGTAGCCGAGGTGAGTAGAACATTACGTCCCCCATCTTACGGGGGTACGGTACTAGTGTCCTACTCCGGATGTACAATGATGACTACAAGGTATTTAATAACCGTCTATGCAACGGTACAAGATGATAAGAAGATGTTTTCGACAAAGATGGATAAGAAGAGTAAGAGACACAATAGATAAAAGTTTTTCCCGATAGTATTTTCGAGAGTATGCACATGATATTATTTTTTTTTTTCGCGCTCTGATTCAGAATGCATTGACGAGTAAATTGTTGCTATGTACACGTTGTATTCTTGTTTACGATATTCTACTATGTTTGTATACGCTGAGTATTCCATGCTCGCCGGACAAGAGTCGGCAGTCCCTTCGACATTTGTGGCGCGCGTCCTCAGAACGCCATGGGGTCGAGAAAGAGTATTTGATAGGAGAACTTGGGGTAGTCTTCAGCAGCAGAGGCGCATGAGGACCAGGCTTTTGTTAGGTTGCCCCATCATTAGTGACGAGAGGTGAGACATGTACATTATTTGTTGAGCGGGTTGCGCGCTCCTTTGTTTTTGGGTCATGTATAAACGGGCGACATATAGTCTTGATAGAAATTTTGTAGTCCCGTCGCGCTTCCACTACCATCTAGAGATTCTTATTACCTTCTGCTATCACACCGTTTGATATGTTGTACAGTATTCATATTTTCTCTAAGATGGTTGGTTATGGTTCACATTCGCCAAAAGTTCCTAACTACTAGGGGGTATTGGGTCGTGAACCAGTGATCCCTCCGACCTGGAGCCTTGTGTCGATGACGAGTATCTAGGGGAGAGAGACGATCCGGCTATTCCATTACATCTCAGCGGACCGCGCCCTCGAATGTGGGGCCTCCTCGACTACTGTTGAGGATAGAGTATTAAGGGTCCTTTGTGTATTTGATGATTTTTGATATGGGGGGTGTGGACTGTCCACCTTAGACTTAGACATGTCTTGCACACATATTTATGTTAACTTGGAATACTATTTTAGATTGCATTAGAAGAAATGAAATTTGTTTACGCTTCCGCATATAGGTTAACTTTCCGCGCTCAATGATTTTCGTTGTTATACTGATTTTATCTTGTGCATTACAGGATGATGGTTTTTATAGGTAACGTAGTGTGACACCTAAAATCTCCCTAAATCCTAGGGGGTATTTCGGGGCGTTACAATGAAATTTGAGGAGAATCATAAGGCATCACATCATATTACTAGAATTTGGAAAATCCCATCTCATGCTTCATTAGTTTTTGGTTCAACATTTCACATATGCCTTACATTAACCACCTTGCATGCAACATTTCATTAATAGGCGTATGAAATTTAAGTACATGTTCATGGCATTTGGTCCACATCACATTCATGAAAAACCCTATAGTTTCATGCGTTTCGTCGTATGATTAAAATTTTCACTGTGTGAATTTCTCATACAAGCAATTCAATCACAAACTTTGTGTATCATTTTTTACTTGTTTATTCAAGTTATTACTTCATTTCATTTCATCCAACATAGTGTGTTTCTTATGCATACATTGTCCTTCCCCCATTCCATCACACCACACACATCACCATACCCATCATCCAATCGCCTCACCACACCTCCATCCATACACCCACCATCTATACTTTATCTGTTTATTTTGGGAAATTAAGCATCACCACAAAATGAACAATATGGGAAATTATCTACCACATTCATGAGGAAGCCTAGGTTATTAAGGTAGATAGAAGGGTGTACTAACTTGGAAAACCCAAATCTCTTTGGTTGCGAGCCGTAGAAAGCTTGAGGAGACGCTTGAAGACGTAGATCCGAGCTTCTAGGAAGGAGAATCCAAGCTTGAAAGGCCTTGGAGAAGAGGATTTGAGCTCCTCTTGATCTTCTCACGAAATCCCCTTTGTGATCGTTTTCCTCATAACTTAGCTCAGAGAAAACCCTTGGCTTGCACGACCCTTGCTCCCCATTTTGGCCTTGAGAAGCTTGAAGATTGAATTGGGGGGTTTCCTTGATCTTGAGAGAAACCCCCCTTTGGAAACCTAAGTTTCCTCCCTTTTCTCTCAAAAAGTTCCTCTCTAGGTGTTTAAAACCTTGGTCCCCCGAAAATGGGGTATATATAGGTGTTTGGGTTGAGAAAACCCAAAAAAAAACATTTCTGGGTGATCTCGCTCGAGTAGGCTTCCATCTCGCTCGAGCGGGTTGCTCCCTGGACTGAAAAACACATTCTGGTCAATCTCGCTCGAGCAGGTTTGGATCTCGCTCAAGCGAGTTTTTCTGCAAAAACACACTTCGGTAGATTGGCCATAACTTTTGACTCGGTGGTCCGATTTTGACAATTCAACTTGCGTTGGATTCATCTTTCGAAGAGGAACAACTTTTATGTTTTGTACAACTCCAAAATTTGAGTTTTACTTTACCAAAAATGGCTCCAAAGCTGACTAGTCTGTAAATGGGTTTCGACAGCCCAGATTTTTAACAGTCCCGACTTTGGAAATCGGACTTTTGACTCAACCCCAACTCAAACTCTGGAAAAATGGTAAACATGAACCTTGAAGAGGGTTCTAATACCTTTTCAAAAATTCAATACTTACTCAATTCCGAGTAACGATGACTAAACTAAAGCCCTTTAAAGTTGAGGTAAATGCCGTGTAGATGTGTTATGATGAATGGAATGGGAAGGGTATTGTACCAATAACAAACACACACGCATGTTGTAAACATAAACCTATCTAGAAAAGCATGATATAGGCTTAAACCAATAATGTACACACCACATGTTTGATGAAATGCCAAGGTGAAGCAAATGAATTATAAACTAAGAAAGTTATAATTTAAAGTGTATGAAATTGCTAAGGTTTATGATAGTGTGTTTAATTGCCTTTTTCCAACTAATTACTTGTTGAAATAAATGTTATGCTATATGTTGTTGAAATCCCAAATGTCATATTTAATTCCATGTTAAAGCATGTACAAGATTTCACGAGCACGGCATGCATGACATGGTCTACCGGTGTTTTAAAAAATAAGAGTTTTAGAGGTAGGACATATCTTACGATATGTTTTGCCTCTCTTTTGACAAGAATGAGTGTATATCATTTGAGGAGGGGTCTCTCCTCCCTCACAAGTTGCATCTCATTAAAGAGAGGTCTCCCCTCCTTCACAAGTGCATGTCATTGAAAGAGGGGTCTCCCCTCCCTCCCAAGTGCATCTCATAAGTTGCATGAGCATGTTTAGATTCCAAGCAAGCAAACATGACACGCATGACAGACAAGTAAGACAGACATGACAAGTTTTTCAAGCACGAAAAGAGTATTTTTAAGTCAAGTCAAGTGCACGATGATTTCAAGAGTTTTATCGGCTTTTATGTGATGCAAGCATAAATATAAACTGTTTTACTTTCCTGTTATTATATGAATTGTTTCCTACTTTATATATCGTTATTGTTATGCCGTGACTATTGGTTAGCATTTGGTACACGCTGAGTATTCCATGCTCAAACGTACGTTTATGTCGGTAGGCACTGAGGGAGCTGCTGCTCCATTTGACATCTGTGCTCCTGGCCCATGGGTAGAAGAGGAGTACGTTGAGGAACCTATGAAGGAGTCTCATGTAGACGAGTACTATTAGGTGGTAGATTCTAAGTGAGAGTGGGTAAGCATGAGAGATCATACCTTGAATTTTGGGCGGGCATGTCCGCACCTTTGTTTTGTTTATATGTTTGTACAAACTTGGATCACATGTATATATACTTAGAGGTTTGGTTAGACTTCTGCTGTGCTATGTTAGTTATCTTCTGCTATTATTGTCCTCTATTGTATATGCTCCGAGTATGTTGCAGGATGATTTGTCAAGCAAGTCACGTAAGTCATGATAAGTCGTCCAAGATTCACTCTAACCCCTAGGGTGGGTTTTGGGTCACGACAGGTCGTCTACTCCGAAGGTAGCCAAGGGTGAGGATAACATTAGGCCACCCAGCTTATGTAGGTACGGGTACTAGTTGTCCAACTCCCAAGGTAGCAAATGATGAATACCAAGGTATTTTAAATACCCGTACATGAGAAGATAATAAAAGATGAAAACCAAGGTATTTTAAATACCTGTATATGCAGAGATAAAAGATGATAAGAAGATGTTTTCCGATAGTATTTTTTCGAGATATATGCACATGATATGATTTTGTTTCCTGCTCTTTGATTTCAGGAATGCATGTGAAATGATTAAACTGTGATATATGTTGTATTACTGTTTATGATATTACTATCTAGTGGTGTGTATACGCGGAGTATTCAATAATCAGTCGTACATATTACATCGGGAGGTGCTATTGATGCATATGCTTAGCAGCCTTGGGTTGAGGAGGAGTATCTTGAGGAGGTGTCTACTCAAGAGGAGCTTTAGGAGTATCAGAGGGTGATTGATAGGTGGTGGCCCGGTGTTTGAGTGATGAGAGGGAGTGTCTTGTATTTATAAATTTTGTTGAGCAAGTATGTTCGCTCTTTATTTTGGGTTATGTATAAACTGAGATATAGTATGTATAGAAATTTTATAGTACGCTTCCGCTACCATATATAGATTTGTATTATGCTTCCGCTATTATATGTCATACATGTTGTACATGATGTTTTAGTAATATGTTTACGATGCCAAAGTATCCTAACTCCTAGAGGGTGTTTTGGGTTGCGACAGGTTTGGTATCAGAGCTTAGGCTCTAGATCCCTCGGGCTGGGGTGGTTGTTTTAAGGTAGACACGTCTCCTTCAAGTTGGAATATGTTCTAGTCTAGGCATTACAACGGTATGGGGGTAGAAGTGGTTCTTTGAGCTGAATTTAGAACTCAAATGAACTTTAAATTTAAGTTTGATACAACGACACAATGAGTATTAAGTAAGGGTATTAGGTCCGTATAGGAAATGGTATTCCAAGTATAGATTACTTATTAGTCTTCGTCTTAAAACCCAGGGGATACTTCAACTGACTTGATTCCTAGCTTCGCTAAGTTATTTAGGAATCCCTATTACATGACCCAGAACTTGGATAATCTCTCAAATTAATGAACATGGATTTCTTGTTTGAAATTCATCATGCATGACTCGAACAACTTTCTGACTATCCAACTGTCACCGTATCGTAGTCCTTAAGGTAGAGAATACTTTAGTGGAATCAAAACAGTCAGATTATTGCTCAGTTATAAATGAACTCATCAGATCTAAAGATCATTAAAACTATTCAATGTGAATGAGAGACCAATTATCTGATAGTATGTTTATGCAATAGGTCTCTCATTGCATGCAATTAGTCAGTGTACATTTAAGCACCCATATGCTAATGTGTAGTCTCCATTATAATAGTTTGAGATAAAATTATATCTCAACCATTGAGAACATCTTAATATTGTGGCAGCCATATAAGTGAAGTGCTCAGTTTCACCCATAGCTGTGACTATAAGGTAAAAAGAACTAGAAAGCTATATCTGCCTGTGATAGTCCCATCACATAGCTTTTCAACAATATATCTGAAGGACCTTTGTCGATATCTCATATTGTATAGATCATCTCATGATCATGGTCAATTACCCATAATGAATTCACAATAGATAAAGAAGAAGTCTCTATTAATCAAATTAATAATAATCTTACAATCTAAATGACTTTTCTGGGCATCATGTCTAACGCCACCAGCACCATGGATTTGAATTATTTAATCATATTTACCAAACACGTTTTTTTTTTTTTAAATAAGTAACAGTTAGTAATGCCAAACATGTTTTCTACTTAAAAAATTTGAAAACAGAAAGTCATTTTCAATTTTTAAAAAGAGAATAAAAACAAAAGTGTATCCTAACGGCCCCTTAACTTTTCATTTAAAAAAAAAATCAAATTTTCACAATATATCCTTTAAAAAAAAAATAATGTCATGTAACTAACACACTCTAAACTCCTACACAGAGCGAGACCTAAGGTAGCCCCGAAGGTACCATACGAGTAAGTCTAAGCAAAAGGGCGTGCCTTTTTATATTTTATTTTATTTTAATTTTTTGCTGGAGTTATCATGTACCTACATTAGTAATCTTGAATCGGTTAGGCTATTAGGGATTAGCATTGGGCATGGGAGTTCTTGCAACTCACACCCGAGGGGATTCGATCCCTGACTTCCCACCTGGCCACACCCCAACCACTAGCGCAAGAGGGCCACTGGCGCAAGAGGGCGTGCCTTAAGGATGGTTGATGAACACCCCTGCGAAGTCAACTCGAAGCAACCACTCAAAAAATACTTGGGAGCGTTGTTAACGACATTTTAATAGATCCCGTGAAAAGGAAGTTTTTTTTTTAATTAAAAAAATCTGGGACACTAGTAGTAGCCAAAGCTCCAATAGGCCACTATCTTATGAATTATGATCCTATCCACACGCCATTAGCTTCTAATCAGGCTCACACCCATAGCCAAACGATACTTTACATTTATTAAGCCCACGCCCCACCCAGCGGCTTCTCCCAATTAGCCGCTCTCCGTGGCGATCGTCGCCGACGAGAATCGTCCCTCCGGTGAGATCTTCACAGTAGGTTTCCTTTGAATCACTTACCCTTTCTCTCTCTATGTCTGAGACTAGGGTTGTTTTTTATTTTTTAAATTTCCTCAATTGGTTTTTGAAATCAATGTGTATGATTTGGGTTTTGCTAAATTTGCTTAAATCGTTTGAAATCGATAGGTTTGGTTCTTCAAATATGGAGTCGGTAAGCTGAACTCAATGTTTTTTTTAATATAATTTTCATGTTATTTCTGTTTCTTCATGAATTTATTTGGAACTTTAGATTGTTTGAGTGGAATTATAAGGTATTAGATTTCAAACGGTTTGAAATAAGTTTTGGATTTACGATTATGAGTTTTATTTATTATGAATTGGGTTTTCTCTTGTGGATTTGGTGGGAGGTAGTGAGTTCTAGTTGTAGAGTTACTCTCAAGATTGAATTGCAATGTTAGCATTGAAATTAATAGCTTGAAGACATTTCTGCAATTTTTTATTTCTAAAATGAGCAATACTGCATCCAGATCTCATCACGAAGAGAAGATCTGTGTTGAGTATATGAGTCTGTATATATTTGTGATCCCGATTTGTCGGGCGATTTTTTGATTTTGTATACCGGAATTCGCATTGTTTAGAATACATGTTCAATCTCAGGCCTCAGCTTTACCCATAAGAACAGAAATTGAACCAAGAACAGTAGTATACATTTGCAACAATGATCAACATAATATAGTGTTTTTTTTATTTGGGGGTTGATCATAACATAGAATTAGGTAGGGCTTCATTGACCCAATAATCTTTTCTTTGACAAGTCCTTTATCCTGTTTCTGTTTTTTTTTTTTTTTTCCTTCTTTCAATTTCATTGAATGCGAAGGAGAAAGGCATGACAGCTCTAATTCTTCCGAATCTTCTTTCTTCTTTGTCTGTACAAACAAGGTAAGCATCGTTCTCTGTCCTTCGATCTACTCCTCTTCAGGTTTATCTGGTCTTATTCTATGATTTTTCTGCATTTCTTGCTCTGATTTTGCAACCTAGAAGAAAATATCTGTTCTAATCACTCAATGGTGGTAGATCTTCAGGTCAAATCTGCCAAGCCCCATCCTCTCTCTTTTTCAGTATCTTTTCTCTCCTTTGCTGCTGGTTTTAATGAATTTCTTCTTTCGGAATCTAAGACCGTGGTCATCATGTTTATTGTATAACCTGTTGATTTGATTTTCTAATTTGGTAATCATTTTGTGGATTTTTGCATAAACTTGGTAATCACTGTGCCTCTGAGTTCTGTTGATGCTTAAAACCCATTTGCCATTTTTTCCTTTGTCTCCACTATTCTGTGACACCAGTTATCTAACCTCTCTGGCTGGTCTTCCCACTCAAGTCAATGGCAGAGTCATGATCATAGACGTGATCTGAGTAGTCTATATGGCACCTCTTATAAGGGTCTAACTAACAAAAGTTTGAGGCCATAACCCGATTTGAGTGGTATATATAACTAAAGAGAAGACCCTCCACTTGTCCACTTTGATATAGCTGAGGTGAGAGCTAGCTTTTCCATTAGTAGTTTGGCTTCTAAATCCGTTGCAATTTGCTAAAAACATACTCGCACTTGCACTTACTATGTCATTTTTTAGTATCTCTTTATCTCTCTGATTTATTTTTAATTTAATTCTTTTCAAATCGACTTACTATATCCTTGAATGAATTAGCGACCGTTTAAGCCGTATCAGTGATGTAATTGAAGATATACATGCATCATCAATTGGGGAATTTTCTCTAGATATTTTTATATCACTCTAGAGACCTTAAAGCTTCGCCTTTTCTTTTGTTGTTGTTTTTCTCTTAATCAGATGGTAGATCGTTATTGGGTTGCTTTCTTTGTGGTGCTTTCATGTCTCATTGGAGTTTTCGATGCTAGTGCTGGTGATGCTGAACCGCTATACAAGTATGTTTCCTTGATTGTTTCTTTAATTATTTTAATGTGTTGAAACCTTTAATGAGCTCAACTTGCTAAATTTTTTATTTTATTTCTTTGTTTGTTGTGTAAATTTAGAATCTTCCCGGATTGGTAAAGAAATTGAGAGATTATTTTGATTTCTAACAAAATGAAATGAAGATACTAAAGATATAGGGGAGAGAGGGAAATAAAAAAATTAATGCAGAGATAAATGTTCATCTCTTAATGGTTTCAAATTTGAATATTATTTGTCTAGAAGGAAGATAGGTAAAATTAGGGGTGGCAATTTCTGACCTGACTCGTGAACCTGCTCAAATCCACTTGAACCTGCCCGACATTTTATGCATTTAGGTTGGAATTTTTATCAACATGTTTATATCGGGTTGGATTGTATCAACCCATTTATAAACCTGATGGGTAGTTAACCTTTTTTGCCCATAAACCGTGCTTCGTGAAAGAGTGCGTCACAAAAATATTTTTACTAAGTTAACAGGTTATGTATATAGAGAGAGAGGTACTAATGGGCCACATTCACTAGAACCTCTAGTGAGTGATCCCTCTAGAAAGATAACACGTGTCGGTCTTTTTTTGGAATCCGAACACATGTCAAAAAAGCAACCCAATTGGACATGTTTAGACGACCGATTAGATCTTAGTTTGTAAGCATTAAACCCATAGGGTTCACTAGACTCTACCTAGGTTATAGAAATGGCTGATTTACCCATCTTCGATTAGACAGTCTGTAAACGTACAATTGAGCTAAATTTTTACATCTATATTTAGATTCCGAAACAACCTGCCACGTGTCATATTTTTAGGGCACTGCTTACTACATGTTCTAGTGAGCATGCTCACTAGAACACCACCCTATATATATATATAAATATTTAATATAAGTTGTATAACTACTTTAATAATCAGGCATGTGTGATTTATGATTTGACTCAAATTGCATCCAAATCAATACGAATCATTGAATTGTGTCCCATATATGATTCCAATTTACAAATCTTATGAATTGTAGATTCATTTGATTCACACGATTCAAATAGATTTTTAATCTATAGGAGAAGATGAAGTGTTTATAGAATGAGAAGACCAGGTGATCTAGAATTAGGGTTGGTGTTTCCTTACAAGAGAAAATTAGGCAACAAAAGTGCCGAGGAAGCTGAAAAATGGATAAGTTTCATCGATGCTGAAAGTAGTATGCAATTTTGAGTTTCGGTTTTGCAGAGAAGTCGATCATATTTAAGAATTATTTTTCTACAAAGAGTTTTGGAGTTCATTCTTTGTCTCTTTCTCTCTTTTGGTTCTTAGCCGGAAAGAAATATAATGAAAAAAGACTTACAACCATACCATCCTTCGACTTGAGGGATGTTAATGGCTTTTAAGGCAACCAATGATGGGCCGATATTGGGTTATTTGTTTGCCAAATGTAGGCTTGATAAATGAGGGCCTATTATAAGATACCTGTTTTTATGAGGGTAACTAAGAATTAATCCCCTTGCATGGTTATTTGTTTTTTGAGGGATGTTAATGGCTTTTAAGGCAACCAATGATGGGCTTATATTGGGTTATTTGTTTACCAAATGTAGGCTTGATAAATGAGGGCCTATTATAAGATACCTGTTTTTATGAGGGTAACTAAGAATTAATCCCCTTGCATGGTTATTTTTTTTTGACGTGCAAATAACAAGTCCAATACTCAACCATCCGATGAGCCAAATTCCTTAATTTTTTTCCAAATTGTTAGATCATTTTCTTGGTTTAACGTAAATAACCTAAGTTTGACTCTGTCTAACCAAACTGGAGATTGGATGGCCCTGATTGATTCACTGGTGGAAAGTTTTACTAAACCGCTGATGGTCTATCCAAACTAGCAATTGGACGCTGATCGATTTACTAGTGGGCTACTATTACTACTAAACCTATGGATTTATTCTCTTTCAGCTACTACTACAACCATTGCTCCCAGTGTTGCAACAAAAGCTCTTACATTCATCACTTAGCTATTCAACAGTGGAAATTACTCTTCGCCCAATTGACTTGATTAATTTGGTTTACGATTTGAAAGAAGGAGGAAGAAGAAGAAGAAGAAGAAGAAGAAGAAGAAGAAGAAGAAGAAGAAGAAGAAGAAGAAGAAGAAGAAGAAGAAGATATTACAAGTATGTCATTATTACATACACTCTATCATACTAACATCCAAAGATCTACTATACCATAGAGGTATAATAGACCAAACAGTATTTACCAATTCCCCTCAAGTTGGTGCATAGATATCCCTTATGCCCAATTTGCTAATAATACTGATGAATTAAGGCCCCCCAATCATTTGGTCAAAATATCTGCTATTTGATTCCCAATCTTCACAACAGGAGTGCAAATGTCACCCAATCTCAGCTTTTCCTTGATAAAGTGACAATCAACTTTAATATGTTTCGTAAGATCATGTTGCACGAGATTATGAGCTATATTGATTGCCACCTTGTTGTCATAGTATAGAATCATGGGTCCTTGAGCAAGAATCCCAATCTCTGAAAGTAGCAATCGAAGCCATAGGAGTTCACATACCCCATTTATCATAACTCTAAACTCTACTTCTGCACTAGACCTGGCTACAACTAGTTTCTTCTTGCTTCTCCATGTCACAAGGTTGCACCCACGAAGGAACAATAGCCAGATGTGGAGCGCCTATCTGTAACAGAGCCTGCCTAGCCTGCATCTATATAGGCTTATACTCGTAAGTGCCATGACTAGCTGATGCAGGAGCATATTAATATTATGTTGAATGGTCAAAGTAATGGTAAGGTCAAATAGTCAAAGTATGGGAGACATGAAGTCAATATTTCTAGAAGATGTAGGATGTGACGCCCCGAACTCGTGCCTAGGGAATCAAGTTTCGAGACACGCGTTCGTTCGTCAAATCATGCAAGCGGAAGACTTTACCCCCGAAAATGCGGGAAATTTAAACATTTATCAAATGCTTCCAAAAAGCAAATAACACCTGTCATCACAATAATCATCATACAAACCATATAAATGCTTCCAAAAAGCAAATAACACCTGTCATCACAATAATCATCATACAAACCATATACCTGTATTATTTACATCAAGTTTGTTTTACAAAAGTAGGCGTCTCTATCACGCCAGGTACAACTTGTACAAGCTTCCAAAATATCCAGATAGATTTTTCACTTACTGGTCAGCAGCTCCAAGATCTGCTGACACAAAAAGTCAGTGAGCTATGAAGCCCAATAAAACCACAATCCTTCTAAACTATTTTCCACATAATAACACGCATCAATAATGATATAATAAGCAGTTCAATTTGCATGTTACAGTAAAATAGAAGAGTATATAATAAATTGTGACCCAAGGTCACTTAGGGTTACGTCACCCTAACCGAGGTTCCCGACCTCACATTACTTTCCAATTATGAGGTTCAGTTATCAATGTATTATATTACCAAATTATCGTTTCGATCATCAATCATGTTTCATTTCGAGTCCTAAGACTCTATTAATTGGCCACAGCTCACAAATGCTTAGCTTAAAGTCTCTAAATCATAACCATAATACATTGAGTCATTTAGACTCACACATGTTATTCCGGCTTTCACCTGAATATGACCAAACCTTGGGTATACCAACCCAACTCACCTGGAATCCGATGATTCCATACCGAACCATGAGTCCACCAACTCAGACAATACACTAACCCTGAGTATACCAACTCAGACCACTTCGTATCTGAAGCTTACACACACAACATGGGCATTTACCCAATAAGGACATATTTTTCCATTCAATTGACTGGCCACATCTACCGTGTATTCGCCGCCATCGCCCTGGGTATCAGTTATGAAGGAACCCCGACCAACCTGCCTACCGTCATCTTCTAGCTAGTCTACGGAGGAACCCCGACATCTATACCAATGCCGACATCTCCTGACATTCCACCAAGAAGGGACCCCGATAGACACGGTGCCGACATCTTCTAACCCACCCAGAGAGGAACCCCGGACTATACACTATCTGATGTTTAGCCACTTTAAACTCCTTAGGACTCCGACATCTCCTGACTACCAGTCACGGAGGAACCACAGGCCATGCAGGACACCGCCACTCCTGACCTAGTCTAAGAGGCACCACGGACGACCTAGACAAACAGACCGACATCTCCCGACTATCAGTCACGGAGGAACCCCGGGCCATGCTGGACACCGTCTCTCCTGACCTAGCCAAAGAGGAACCACGGACTAAACCCTGTTTAGATTTTCTAACCACAGGTTAACCCCAGTTAACCCAAGTCTCGCTTGATTAACTGAAATACTTGGGCCTTACGCCCGTGAACTAACTCCGTTAACACACCGTCCCGTTAGGGAACGTTTTCAAGCTAATGGATGTCTCCATAGCCTTACAAGACATGCAAAACAACTTTTCGTCACCCTAGAGTGGCGATACAATTTACCCGGGACCCGATCTGGGCTCCCCGAGAGACCACATACAATCGCAACATCACATAGGGGTCTCCGCCCCTTTTTCATTCATGTTAAAAGACATGCATATACATCACATGAAATAATATAGCAAAATAAGCGGAAAAAGAGAAGAAAAGAGGGGTTTTACTGTTTCACGCGTTTCGAGGCCTCGTAGGCAAAAACGGATGTCACCAACGCGTTCCCAACGACGATCAACCCCGGGGTAAAGCGCATGCAACTTTCTCTCTCTACCTTTTCTTCTCTCTCTACACGCAAAACGAGACACCGGAGAGAAAATCGGACGCCGCCAACGCGTCGGGGACGTCGAAAAACCTCAAGGACCCACTTCTCTCTTCTTTCTCTTTCCTCTTTCTCTCTCTTCCTTTCTCTCTCCTCACTTTCTCTCTCTAAAATCTGTTGTGGCAGAAATCTCCCACTGTTGCATAACCGTGAGATTAAAAGGGGCTGCCCCCTATTTATAATGCAAGGGTCATGTGCCATGCACATGACCACCATTAATGGTCCCCGTTGACCAAGTCAACGGGTTGACCATTTGACTATTATTCCGTATTTTCTCGCATATACGGCCTCCGTAATCCTAGTGAATGACATCCGATTTTGACGAAACTTTAGGTGTCCGAACTTGGAGCAGTCCGACACCTACTGTAAAAATTTCGGGGAAAAATACTGAGTTCTGACAGCTACACTTTAGTCCGGAAGAAAATTGCAAAACCCACTAATTTTCTGATTTCGGACACAAAACACGCTGTCACTTCTTCGTTTGAGATAACTAACTACCGAGACGACAGACATTAGTTTCCACGGCCAACCGACACGCATTAGTGCCAACCGCACGGATTTCTATTAGGATCTCCAATAGATATTGGGTCCCACTTAATTTCTGGAAATATGTAATTTTCCCATTTTTCTCAATTTTATCACACATAATGGCCCCGCGGTCCCGCGAAATGATACCTTACGAAACCGATATGGTAGGGGTGTGTCCCGGCAGTCGACCGACACACTGTGTGTGAGTTTCGCCAAACGATACTGAGATTTCCTCGGTGCACTTCAATCCCGAGCAAAGTTCACTTTTTATTAATTTAACAAATAATTAACTAATTAACCTCCATTAAGGACCCATAAACACATAATTTTATTATATTAAAATTCCGGGTCGTTACATAGGAACTTAGGAAAGTATAGTCATTTTTGGAAGAGTGTCTAGAAGATGTAGGAACTTGGGAAGGTGTAGTAGTTTCTAGAAGAATGTCTAGAAAGTTCAAAAGTTAAGTCTACTACTTGTAAGCATTTAATTCTTCTAGAATTTTTCAAAAAGTCTATAAATAGTCATGTACTAATGACATTTGGGACATGAATTAAACTTAGCTTTGAGTTATCTACTCCACATCATCTAGATATTTTCTAGATCTTTTAGTTATCTATTTCTCTTATCTAGTCCTTCCTTTACTCACTTCCTTGAATCACAACAAGTCTATTTGTTGGTTGGTTTTCTCTTTTGCTGTGTTAAATTGGTATTAGAGCCGAATCTAATCCATCTATGGCAACACGAGGAAGAGGCCGCGGAGCAAGGATGAATCAAACTCAACAAGGAGAGATGATGGAGATGCGACAGATGATTGAGCAACTTAAGTGAGAGGTTCAAAACCTTCAGCGTAGAGAATGTGTGGAAGCCCAAATGGAGGTACCGGAAGGCAACCTCGAACCTTCAGATTTACCGGAAGGTGATTCTGAAGAAGACTCACAAGAAGTGTTCGAAGAAAATCCATTTCATGGTCATGCAAATCGGGAGCAACCTGAACGTGGAGGATTAGAAGAACGGTTTGTAAGGGC
Organism: Tetracentron sinense; assembly: GCA_015143295.1. Lineage (NCBI taxonomy): Eukaryota > Viridiplantae > Streptophyta > Magnoliopsida > Trochodendrales > Trochodendraceae > Tetracentron > Tetracentron sinense. The sequence continues at coordinate 15,008 of JABCRI010001268.1, forward strand.
TCTTGATTTAAATGGTGGCGGAGTAAGGATTGAGGTGCCAGATTTTAATGGTAGAATGCATGCGGAGGATTTTCTCGATTGGGAAGCCACTCTAGAAAATTACTTCGAGTGGAAGCCGATGGCAGAGGATCGTAAGTTGCTGTTTGTGAAGATGAAATTGAAGGGAATTGCTCTTCAATGGTGGAGAAGGCTCGAGGAGCAACGTGCAAGACAAGGAAAGCTAAAGATTAGTACATGAGAGCATATGAAGATGAAACTACGTAAACAATTCCTCCCTGTAGATTATATGATTACCTTGTATGAGAAGTTTCATGGGTTGCGTTAAAGGGATTTGAGCGTGCAGGATTACACCGCTGAATTTAACTATTTCTCTATGCGGGTTAGGTTGAATGAGACCAATGAGCAGCTTACTACATGATATATTTCTGGATTAAGGGTAGCCATTTGCGATGAGATGGGAATTATTTGAGTTTCCAACCTCGAGGATGCTTATAATATGCACTTCGAGCAGAGGAACGTGAATCGCGCCTAGGACGTAACAAGAATCTACTCCATTGTACAACTACAACAGCTAATATGAGGAATTCAGGTACTGGTCAGGGTGTTAGAAGTGATTCAACTGTTAGAGGCTATAAAAATGCTACAATAATTGGTCGGACAGCTGTCAGAACTATTGGAGATAATGGAGCAGATAAGGGGAAGGAAATAGCAAAAAATGGTGCTATTGGCCGTTTTGGCAGCAACATTAATAGGGTAGACAACCGATCAACACTACATTTTTACTCATGTGGGGAGCGTGGATATGTTTCTTATGCTTGTCCTCATCGGCAAGTCAACCTTGTCGAAGGTGACAGTGAAGAAGAGGAATATGATACGCCATTAAATGATCAATATCAAGAGGACGAGAAAGAAGTTGATTTATTGCCTATGCAAGGGGAAAGCTTGGTAGTTCGACGAGTTTTAACAACCCCAAAATTGGAAGAAACTGAAGATTGGCGACGACGAAGTACATTCCGCATGTGAGTTTTATGTGGCAGGAAGGTATGTACTGTTATTCTTGATGGGGGCAGCAGTGAAAACATGGTTTCCAAGAAGGCAGTGGAAAAGTTAAAGTTGCTAACAGAGAAGCATCCTCACCCCTACAAAGCTGCTTGGTTTCAAAAAGGTAATGTGGTTCTTATTACCTCTAGGTGTTTGGTTAAATTTCCTATGGGCAAAGATTATGAGGATGAAGTTTAGTGTGAAGTGGCACTCATGGATGCTTGTCAAATTCTGTTTGGTAGGCCTTGACTATTTGATCGTGACATGACACACCAAACTATACCAAATACATATACTTTCCGATGGAAAGGAAAAAAGTTGACCTTGCATCTTATGAAATAAGAGGCTGTAAGTTCCTCCAAGGGCAGTGAGGCAACTAATCTACTTTCAGCACGCCAATTCAAAGAAGAAAGTAAAGAAATGGGGGTAGTATATGCACTAGTTGGTAAGCCTTGTGATGGTGATATTGAGGGCAGTAATACCTATCCCTCTGAAATTGTTCAACTGTTGGAGGAATTTAGGGATGTGATCTCACCTGAATTACCTAGTGGGTTGCTACCCATGAGGAGTATACAACATGCCATTGATTTATTACCTGGGGCATCCTTACCAAATCAGGCAGTATATCATATGCCACCTATGAATCGATTGGAAATGTTAAGACAGGTGAAGGACCTCATACAAAAGGGATTGGTGCGTGAGAGCAAGAGTCTATGTGCTGTCCCAGCTTTGCTCACTCCAAATAAAGACGGGTCTCGGAGGATGTGTGTGGATAGTCACGCTATCAACAAAATCACTATCAAATATAGATTCCCAATACTGCGACTAGAGGACATGTTGGACATGCTCTCGGGTTCTTCAGTGTTTTCCAAATTGGATTTAAGGAGCAGATATCACCAAATACGGATCAGACCTGGTGACGAATGGAAGATGGCTTTCAAGACACCTGATGGATTATATGAGTGGCTCATAATGCCCTTTGGACTCTCCAACGCCTCAAGTATATTCATGCACATAATGACTGAGGTACTTCGTCCTTTTATTGGTTCATTTGTTGTTGTGTACTTTGATGATATTTTAGCATATAGTCGTAATAAGGATGAACACCTTAAGCACTTACAACAAGTTCTAGAGGTTCTTCGCCATGAGAAACTCTATATTAATTTGAAAAAGTGCTCATTTTTGTGCGATCAAGTGGTGTTTATTGGATTTATTGTATCAGTAGAAGGCTTGAAGGTTGATCCAGAGAAGATAAAGGCCATTCTACAGTGGCCAACTCCTCAATCCATAGGGGATATTCGAAGCTTCCATGGCTTAGCCACATTCTACAGGCGGTTTATATGCAATTTCAACAGCATCATGAGTCCCATAACTGAATGCTTGAAGGGTTTAACCTTTGTGTGGACTAAGGCAGCTGATCGGGCTTTTGCGAAAGTCAAGCAAGTGATGACAGAGGCTCTTGTACTCGTATTACCTGATTTGTTTGACTTCTATGGTTTTGATAATGAACCAAGCCAACCAGCAACAGTAGATTAGGGGGAGCAGCTTCCTAAGAAGCCAAAAGAGGTGATTGAAGACATTCTTGACATTAAGGAGGTTATATCACGACGAGGTAATCAATATTGGCATTTTCTTATCAAGTGGTTGGGTAAACCTTCAAGTGAAAGCACTTGGATTTTTGAGGAAGACTTAAAACAATTGGATCCAGCCATCTATGATCAATATAAGCATGTTTTCTCGTTGGAGCCGAGATCTCTCCAACCCAGGGGGATTGATGCAGGAGCATATTAAAATTATGTTGACTAAAAGAGTTAGTGTCTAAGTCTTGAAACTGGTCAAAGTAACAGTAAAGTCAAATGGTCCGTAATGGTAAAGTCAAATAGTCAAAGTATGGGAGCCATGAAGTCAATATTTCTAGAAGATGTAGGAACTTAGGAAAGTATAGTCATTTCTAGAAGAGTTTCTAAAAGATGTAGGAACTTGAGAAGGTGTAGTAGTTTCTAGAAGAATGTTTAGAAAGTTAAAAAATTAAGTCTAGTACTTGTAAGCATTTAATGCTTCTAGAAAGTTCCAAAAGGTCTATAAATAGCCATGTACTCATGACATTTGGGACATGAATGAACTTATCTTTGAGTTATCTACTCCATATCATCTAGATCTTGTATGTAACGACCCGGAATTTTGATATAATAAAATTATGCATTCATGGGTCCTTAATGGAGGTTAATTAGTTAATTATTTGTTAAATTGATAAAAAGTGGGTTTTGTTCGGGATTGGATTGTACTAGTAAAACTTCAGTATTTTTTCTTGAAAATCGTGCACGATGTGCGGGTTGACTATTTGGACGATCACCTATCGTTCCAGTTCTGTCGCGTATCAATTCGCGAGACCCTGGGAGTCTTCAATGTAAGAAATCGAGAAAACCAGGAAATTCCAGATTTTTCCGGAATTTAGTGGGACTCCATAATTATTGGGGATTTAAATAAAAATCCATGCGGCTGATACCATAGCGTGCCGGTCGATCGTGAGGACGACTGTTTATCGTTTCAGCAGTTAATTATCTCATATGAAGAAACGATAACATGTTTTGTGTCCGAAATCAGAAAATTAGTGGGTTTTGTAATTTTCTTACGGACTAAAGTGCAGCTGTCAAAACTCAGTATTTTTTCCCGAAATGTTTACAGTAGGTGTCGGATTGCCCCAAGTTCGGTCACCTGAAGTTTCGTCACGATCGGGGTCATATAGCAGGGTTTCGGAGGGTATATGTGTGAAAAAGTGGGAAAATCCGGTCAAACGGTCAAAATGGTTGACTTAGTCCTACCACTTTCCACACCAAATGGGTCATGTGCTTTTTCACATGATCTAAACCCCACTTTAAGGCCTATATAAATGGGGGTCAGCTCCCTTATTGCTCACGGTTTGCAGTTTGCAAATAGTGCTTTGCCCAGAATTTTTTGGAGAGAGAAAGTGAGGAGAGAGAAAGGAAGAGAGAGAAAAAGGAGAAAGAAAGAAGAGAGAAGCGGGTCCTTGAGGTTTTTCGATGTCCTGAACGCATTGGCGGAGTCCCTTTTTGTGCCAGTTGCCTCGAAAAGCATGAACCAAGTAAAATCACTTTCTTTTCTTCTCTTTTTCCCCTTATTTTGCTATATTCTTTTATGTGAAGTATATGCATATCTATTGGCATGAATGAAAAAGGGTTGGAGACCCCTATGTGATATGTGAGTGAAGTATATGCATATCTGTTGCTGTGAATGAAAAGGGTCGGAGACCCCTATGTGATGTGTGGAAGGGCTGGCTGTGCGTGAAAAATGAGTAGAGGGCTGTAGCCCTCGGTCTCGGGTGTCAAAACCCTAGATCTAGACTCACTACATGAATGTTGTGGATGGAAAAAGGGTCAGAGACCCCTATGTGATGTGATTTTATATGGACCTTCGGGGTGCCCAAATCGGGTCCTGGGTAATTTATATCGCCACTCTAGGGTGATGAAAGGTTATTTTCCAGGTCGTATAAGGTTATGGACACATCCATTAGCCTGGAAACGTTCCCTAGCGGGACGGCGTGTTACCGGAGTTGGTTCACGGGCGCGAGGCCCAAGTATTTCAGTTAATTAAGCGAGACTTGTGTTAACTGGAGTTAACTTGTGGTTAGAAAATCTAATCAGGGTTAAGTATAGTCCGTGGTTCCTCTTTGACTAGGTCAGGAGAGACGGTGTCCAGTAAGGCCCGGGGTTCCTCCGTGATTGATAGTCGGGAGATGTCGGTCTGTTTGTCTAGGTCGTCCGTGGTGCCTCTTGGACTAGGTCAGGAGTGGCGGTGTCCTGTATGGCCCGTGGTTCCTCCGTGACCGATAGTCAGGAGATGTCGGAGTCCTAGGGAGTTTAAAATGGCTGAACATCAGATAATGTATAGTCCGGGGTTCCTCTCTGGGTGGGTCAGAAGATGTCGGCACTGTGTCTATCGGGGTTCCTTCTTGGTGGAACGTTAGGAGATGTCGGCATTGGTATAGATGTCGAGGTTCCTCCATAGACTAGCCAGAAGATGACGGTAGGCAGGTTGGTCAGGGTTCCTTCTTGACTGATAACTAGGGCGATGGCGACGAATACAAGGAGATGTTGCCAGTCAGTTGAATGGAAAAGTATGTCCTTATTGGGTGAATGCCCATGTTGTGTGTGTAAGCTCCGGATACGAAGTTGTCTGAGTTGGTATACTCAGGGTTGGTGTACTCAGGGTTCGGTATGGAATTGTCGGATTCCAGGTGAGTTGGGTTGGTATGTTCAAGATTTAGTCGTATTCAGGTGAAAAGCCGGAACAGGGTGTGTGAGTCTAAATGACTCAATGTATGGTTATGATTTAGAGACTTTAAGCTGAACATTTGTGGGTTGTGGTCAGTTAATAGAGTCTCAAGACTTGAAATAAAACATGATTAATGATTGAAATGATAACTTGGTAATATAGATAAATTCATAACTGAACCTCATAATTGGAAAGTAATGTGAGGTCTGGAACTTCGGTTAGGGTGACGTAACTATAAGTGACCTTGGGTCACAGTTTATTATATATTATTCTATTTTACTGTAACATGCAGATTGAATTGTTTATTATATCATTATTGATACGTGTTATTATGTGGAAAATAGTTTAGAAGGACTGTGGTTTTATTGGGCTTCATAGCTCACTGACTTTTTATGTCAGCTGATCTCGGAGCTGCTGACCAGTAAGTGAAAAGTCTAACTGGACCTTTTGGAAACTTGTGCATGATAGAGACGCCTACTTTTGTAAAACAGATTTGATATAAATAATACAGGTATATGGTTTGTATGATGGCTATTGTGATGACAGGTGTTATTTGCTTTTTGGAAGCATCTGATAAATGTTTAAATTTCTCGTATTTTCGCGGGTAATGTCTTCCGCTTGCGTGATTTGACGAATAGATGCGCGTCTCGGAACTTGATTCCCTAGGCGCGGGTTCGGGGCGTCACATTGTAGTTCTCTATTTCTCTTATCTAGTCCTTCATTCACTTACTTCTTTGAATCACAACAAGTCTATTTGCTGGCTGGTTTTCTCTTTTCTTGCATCACTAGCATACATCAATCTCTTCCCAGGAGTGTACTTGAGATACCTGAGTAGCTGAGTAACCTGTACACTTCCTCCAGATGCCTGAGGTCGGTGTGTGCATAACTTGGTAGACCACACTGACGTCATATGCAATGTTTGGCCTGGTCAAAGAGAGGTATATTAGGCGTCCTACAAGTCTCTGGTACCTCCCTAAATCAGAAAGAGGTCCCCTACTGTCTTCATTGAGCTGGTGGTTCACATCAATAGGGGTGTCACTGGGTTTACACCCCATCATCCCGGTCTCCCCAAGTAAGTCAAGCACAGACTTTCTTTCTCGATAGACTAAGATACCTTACTTTGATCTAACAACTTCGATCCCTTGGAAGTACTTTAGAAGGCCTCAATCCTTTATCTCAAATTCCACTTTCAACTTATTCTTCAGCTTTTCTATTTCATGATTATCGTCCCCGGTCACCACAATGTCATCCACATACACAATAAGGATAGTGATTTTCTAGTGGGAATGCTTGATTAATAGGGTTTGGTCTGCTTGTAGCCATTCTTCAACATGACAATGCAAATTTTCTCAAAGTAGGCTCTATAAAACTGCTTTAGGCCATATAATGTCTTCCTTAGCTTGCACACTCTCCCCTTGGCTGAGGATTTCATAAAGCCAGGAGAAAGTGTCATGTACACCTCTTGTTCTAAGTCATCTAATATGAAGACATTCTTCACATTACACTGGAATAGGGGCCAATCTTGGCTGGTAGCAAGGGACAACAACACTCTTATAGAGTTCATCTTGGCTACGGGAGCGAAGGTCTCCTAATAGTCTATACCATGAGTCTGGGTGTATCCGTTGGAAACAAGCCTTGCTTTGTACCTTATCAATTGAGCCATTTGAAAGGTGCTTTACGGTTAGGGTTGTAAATGGTCCGGGTTCGGGCCAGCCTGGCCCGAGCCCGACTTAGCATAATTAATAAATAGGCCGGGTCAGGCTAGTCCACTTATTATTCGGGCCGAGCTGGGCAAGCCCGCCTAAAAAAACATGAGTGAAATTTTGCCTATAAACTAAACGGGCCGGGTTAGTTGGGCCAAGCCCGGTTAGAAGCCTACCGAAATAAGCTACGGGCTTTAGACTCTAAGCCCAACCCAACTAATAATTGGGCCGAGTTGGGTGGGCCCTTGGCCCGGCCCATTGACACCCCTATTCATGGTGAAGATCCACATGCAGCCACAACATCTTAAGTGCTACTCTTTTTAAGAGCCCGCTCTCCTCTTCTACTGCCTCTCGTCACTTTGGCTGAGATAGAGCATTTGTGTGACGCCCCGAACCCGCGCCTAGGGAATCAAGTTCCGAGACGCGTGTCCGTTCGTCAAATCATGCAAGCGGAAGACTTTACCCGCAAAAATACGGGAAATTTAAACATTTATCAGATGCTCCCAAAAAACAAATAATACCTGTCATCACAATAGCCATCATACGAACCATATACCTGTATTATTTACATCAAGTTTGTTTTACAAAAGTAGGCGTCTCTATCACGTCAGGTACAACTTGTACAAGCTTCCAAAATATCCAGATAGATTTTTCACTTACGGATCAGCAGCTCCAAGATCTGCTGACACAAAAAGTCAGTGAGCTATGAAGCCCAATAAAACCACAATCCTTCTAAACTATTTTCCACATAATAACACGCATCAATAATGATATAATAAGCAGTTCAATTTGCATGTTACAGTAAAATAGAACAGTATATAATAAATTGTGACCCAAGGTCACTTAGGGTTACGTCACCCTAACGGAGGTTCCCGACCTCACATTACTTTCTAATTACGAGGTTCAGTTATGAATGTATTATATTACCAAATTATCGTTTCGATCATCAATCATGTTTCATTTCGAGTCCTAAGACTCTATTAATTGGCCACAGCCCACAAATGTTTAGCTTAAAGTCTCTAAATCATAACCATAATGCATTGAGTCATTTAGACTCACACACGTTGTTCCGGCTTTCACCTGAACATGACCAAACCTTGGGTATACCAACCCAACTCACCTGGAATCCGATGATTCCATACCGAACCATGAGTCCACCAACTCAGAAAAATACACTAACTCTGAGTATACCAACTCAGACCACTTCGTATCCGAAGCTTACACACACAACATGGGCATTCACCCAATAAGAATATTTTTCCATTCAATTGACTGGCCACATCTACCGTGTATTCGCCGCCATCGCCCTGGGTATCAGTTATAAAGGAACCCCGACCAACCTGCCTACCGTCATCTTCTGGCTAGTCTACGGAGGAACCCCGACATCTATACCAATGCCGACATCTCCTGACGTTCCACCAAGAAGGGACCACGATAGACACGGTGCCGACATCTTCTAACCCACTCAGAGAGGAACCCCGGACTATACACTATCTGATGTTTAGTCACTTTAAACTCCCTAGGACTCCGACATCTCCTGACTACCAGTCACGGAGGAACCACGGGCCATGCAGGACACCGCCACTCCTGACCTAGTCCAAGAGGCACCACGGACGACCTAGACAAACAGACCGACATCTCCCGACTATCAGTCACGGAGGAATCCCGGGCCTTACTGGGCACCGTCTCTCCTGACCTAGTCAAAGAGGAACCACGGACTATACTGAACCCTGGTTAGATTTTCTAACCACAGGTTAACCCCAGTTAACCCAAGCCTCGCTTGATTAACTGAAATACTTGGGCCTCGCGCCCGTGAACCAACTCCGGTAACACACCGTCCCGTTAGGGAGCGTTTCCAGACTAATGGATGTCTCCATAGCCTTACAAGACATGCAAAACAACTTTTCGTCACCCTAGGGTGGCGATACAATTTACCCGGGACCCGATCTGGGCTCCCCGAGGGACCACATAACATCACAACATCATATAGGGGTCACCGCCCCTTTTTCATTCATGTTAAAAGACATGCATATACATCACATGAAATAATATAGCAAAATAAGCGGAAAAAGGAGAAGAAAAGAGAGGGGTTTTACTGTTTCACGCGTTTCGAGGCCTCGTAGGCAAAAACGGATGTCACCAACGCGTTCCCAACGACGATCAACCCCGGGGTAGAGCGCATGCAACTTTCTCTCTCAACTTTCTCTCTCTACCTTTTTCTCTTTCTCTCTCTACACGCAAAACGAGACGCCGGAGAGAAAATCAGACGCCGCCAACGCGTCGGGGACGCCGAAAAACCTCAAGGGGACCTCCCTTTCCCTTTCTCTCTCTTCCTTTCTCTCTCCTCTTTCTCTCTCTTCCTTTCTCTCTCCTCACTTTCTCTCTCTAAAGTGCTGTGTGGCAGCCTTCTGTCTCTGCAGAAAAATATAAGAGAATGAGGGTTTTAACCCTCCTTATATAAGTAAGGGGTGGGATCATGTGCAACAGCACATGACCAATAATGTGTGGAGAGTTGACCGGTCAACTCGTTTGACCGGTTGACTCTTTGACCAATTTTTTGAATTTTTCTGCATTTATGGTATTCAAAACCTTACTGCATAGAGTCCGATTTTGACGAAACTTTAGGTGACCGAACTTGGGACAGTCCGACACCTACTGTAAAAATTCTGGGGAAAAATACTGAGTTTTGACAGCTGCACTTTAGTCCGGAAGAAAATTGCAAAACCCACTAATTTTCTGATTTCGGACACAAAACACGCTGTCGCTTCTTCGTTTGAGATAACTAACTGCCGAGACGACAGACATTAGTCCCCACGGCCAACTGACACGCATTAGTGCCAACTGCACGGATTTCTATTAGGATCTCCAACAGATATTGAGTCCCACTTGATTTCTGGAAATATGTAATTTTCTCATTTTTCTCAATTTTATCACACATAATGGTCCCGCGGTCCCGCGAAATGATACCTGACAGAACCGATATGGTAGGGGTGTGTCCCGGCAGTCGACCGGCACACGGTGTGTGATTTTCACCAAAAGATACTGAGATTTTCTCGGTGCACTTCAATCCCGAGCAAAGTTCACTTTTTATTAATTTAACAAATAATTAACTAATTAACCTCCATTAAGGACCCATAAACACATAATTTTATTATATTAAAATTCCGGGTCGTTACAATCTCCCCTCCTTACAAAAAATTTCGTCCTCGAAATTTATATATACACTAGTCATCAAATAACTGAGGATGATTGCTTCTAATGACATCTTCAAGTTCCCATGTGGCTTCCTCTATGCTATGGTGTTCCCATAAAACTTTAACTAGCTTAATCGTTTTGTTTCGTAACACCTGTTCCTTGCGAAACAAAATTATCACTGGCTTTTCTTCAAAAGTTAAGTCCTCTCTGACTTGAATTGGTTCATATCGTATCACGTGCGAGGGATCATGTACATATTTTCTCAACATGGATATGTGGAATACATTGTGAACCCTTGCCAGCTCTTGTGGTAATGCCAAACGGTAGGCTACACCTCCTATTTTAGCCAAAATCTCAAAAGGTCCAATGAATCGCGGACTTAACTTTCCCCGCTTTCCGAATCGTACAATACCTTTTGATGGAGAGATTTTCAAGAAGACATGGTCGCCGACTTGAAACTCTAAGTCCCGGCGCTTTCCATTTGCATAGCTTTTCTGTCGACTTTGTGCAGATAATAACCTCGATCGAATCAACTCGATCTTCTTTGTTGTTTCTTGCACCAACTCAGGTCCCAGTAGTTTACGCTCCCCTACTTCAGTCCAACATACTGGTGACCGACAACTCCTGCCATACAAGGCCTCGTAAGGAGCCATTTGAATACTTGCCTGATAACTGTTATTATATGCAAACTCGATCAATGGCAAGTGATCATCCCAGTTTCCTTGAAAGTCCAGACTGCAAGTGCGCATCATATCTTCTAGAGTTTGTATTGTGCGCTCAGACTGTCCATCGGTTTGCGGATGATAAGCTGTACTCATGTTTAGCTGCGTACCTAAAGCTTCTTGCAAGCTCCTCCAGAATCGGGAAGTAAATCGCGGATCGCGATCTGACACAATAGATACCGGCACACCATGCAGCTTCACAATCTCCTTGATGTACAACTTTGATAAAATTTCTAGGGTTATGGTATCCTTTATAGCAAGAAAGTGAGCCGACTTCATCAATCGATCAACTATCACCCAAACGGCATCATGTCCACTCCTTATTTTTGGTAACCCCACCACAAAATCCATCGTAATGTGCTCCCATTTCCACTCGGGAATAGGCAATGAATTTAACAATCCAGGTGGTTTCTGATGTTCTGCCTTGACTTGCTGACAAACAAGGCATCGAGATACATACTCTGCAATTTCTCTCTTCATGCCGTTCCACCAGTAGTTATTCTTCATATCCTGATACATCTTTGTACTTCCGGGTTGCACCGCAAAACGAGATCGATGTGCCTCATTGAGCAGTTCATTCTTCAACTCAGGATTTCTAGGCACACAGATTCGACCTTTGAATCGAAGTATTCCATCTTCAGATTCTTCAAAATCACCCATTTTTCCTTGAAGAATCTTATCTCTGATAACTTTGATCTCCTGATCTTCCAACTGTGCTTCTTGAATCTTTTGTAATAACACTGGCTTGGCCTGAATACTAGCCAACTTGGCACTATTACCTTGGACTCCTAGACTCAAATTCCAACTCTTGAATTCTTCGATCATCTTCCATCGCTCGGCCCTCATATATGCTACAGATCCAACTGTCTTTCTACTCAGGGCATCAGCAACCACGTTACCCTTACCAGGATGATACTGGATTACATAATCATAATCCTTCAAGAATTCCATCCATCTACGTTGTCGCATATTGAGTTCCTTTTGGGAGAATAGATACTTTAAACTCTTGTGATCACTATAGATCACCAACTTCTCTCCATAAAGATAATGTCTCCAAATTTTTAGTGCGAATACTACCGCAGCTAACTCCAGGTCATGCGTGGGATAATTTCGTTCGTGAATCTTGAGTTGTCTCGAACCATAAGCAATGACCTTTTTGTTTTGCATTAAGACACAACCGAGTCCCTTACTGGAAGCATCGCAATACACCTCAAATCCTCCAGATCCTGAGGGAGTTGTCAATACTGGAGCGGTTGTTAATCTCTTCTTTAATTCTTGAAAGCTTCGCTCCCGAGATGCCGTCCATTCGAACTTCACATCTTTCTTAGTCAATTCCGTTAATGGAGCTGCTATCTTCGAGAAACCTTCTACAAATCTGCGGTAGTACCCAGCCAATCCCAGAAAACTTCGAACTTCAGTAACAGTGGATGGCCTTGCCCAATCGGTTACTGCCTGAATCTTGGAAGGATCAACAGATATTCCATTTCTTGACACAATATGTCCAAGAAAGGCTACTTCTTCCATCCAAAACTCGCACTTGGAGAACTTAGCATACAACTGATTATCTCTTAATGTCTGTAGCGTAATCCTCAAGTGCTCAGCGTGCTTCTCATGACTAGGTGAGTACACTAAGATATCATCAATAAATACCACAATAAACTGATCCAAGTACGGCCTGAAAAGACGATTCATCAACTCCATAAAGGCCGCAGGTGCATTTGTCAGTCCAAAAGGCATCACCAAGAACTCGTAGTGACCATACCGAGTTCGGAATGCTGTCTTTTGAATATCTTCTTCTTTGACCCTCAATTGGTGATAGCCGGACCGTAAATCAATCTTGGAAAACACTTGGGCGCCTTGCAACTGATCAAATAGATCATCGATCCTGGGGAGAGGATACTTATTTTTGATCGTCGCTTGATTCAGCAGACGATAATCTATACACAGACGCAGACTCCCGTCTTTCTTTCGGACAAATAACACCGGTGCTCCCCATGGTGAAACACTAGGACGGATCAAGCCCTTATCTAATAGGTCTTGCAATTGAATCTTCAGTTCTTGCAACTCAGCCGGAGCCATCCGATACGGTGTTTTAGATATCGAGTCTACACCCGGAGTAACATCGATTGTAAAATCGATTTCTCTGGTAGGAGGGAGTCCTGGTAATTCATCAGGAAACACATCTCAAAACTCTCTGACCACCGGGGTATTCCCTAAAGTGTCATCTTCATCTTTATCGACCACCACTGCAGCTAAATACCCAGTACACCCCTTGTCTAGAAGGTGACATGCTTTAATTGCGGATATTAGCTTGGGTGCTTGACCTCGGATAATCCCCTGCATTTCGAACTCTGGGATGCCCGGATTTCGAAATATCACTTTCTTGGCATTACAATCTACCACTGCATGGTAATTAGCCAACCAATCCATCCCTAGGATAACATCATAATCCTTCATGTCTAACACGATCAGATCTACTAACATCCGTACACTATTGACAAGTATGGGACACCTATCATAGACTGTTTTTGTGCACAGAACTTTCCCTGATGGTGTAGATACAGACATCATGCTTTTGAGTGTATCAGGCTTGTAACTTATGTGTTTAGCAAAACGAGTAGAGACAAACGAATGTGTAGCACCAGTGTCAATCAAAGCATAAGCAGGTACTTGAAATACTAAAAGTTTACCTTCAATGACACCTTCGGTCTGCTGTGCCTCTTCCTGGGTAATTGCAAACGCTCTTCCTTTTCCGCCTTCCAACGCTAGTGGTTGAGCCTTAGGGCAATCCTTCTTGAAGTGTCCAGGCTTTCCGCACTGGAAGCAAACCTTCACTCTACAGTCCTTGGTCAAATGACCCTGACCACATTTCTCGCACTTAAGCCCCAATCTTCCTGTAGACCCTTGGTTTTTCATGTCCTCGAATTTTCTTTTCCCAGTAAACTGCCGGTTATTCTCCTTTATCCAGGGCTTCCCAACTGTCCCTTTGCCTTTGCCAGCACTAGACTGTGCCAATTCTTCATGCACTCGCTCTACTCTGAGTGCTCTATCTAATATCTCTGAGAAGGAGGTAAATCGTTGAGCTGCTAATTTCCCTCTGATAGCCGGCTTCAATCCTTCTTCAAATTTCTCAACCCTCCACTGCTCATCCTCGACAAATCTCGCAGCGAACCTCGAGAGTTGATTAAACTTTTGTTCATACTCGCTAACCGACATGTTTCCTTGGGTCAGCTGAAGAAACTCCATCTCTTTCCTCTTTTTCATCGACGCTGAAAAATAGCGCTCATAAAACAATTCAGTAAATCTTGCCCAAGTAACAGGCCTCTGATGCGGTGGAACTGTCCTTTCCACTGTGGTCCACCAATGTTCCGCTTCTCCTTTAAGTAGAAAGATAGCGAACTCGGGCTTGTCATTTTCTGGCAAAGACATAGCCCTAAAAACTTTCTCCAGACTTCTAATCCAGTTCTCCGCCTTTAGCGGATCAGTCGTGCCCGAAAAGGCTGACGGTCCAAGCCTTTTAAACTTTTCTAATCGGGTCACATTCCCATGCTCTGGCATGGTAGCGATGGGGATACGACTACTATTCCCATTTCCATTCATATTCTGGGCCTGTTGTTGCTGAATTAGGTTGGCTAGGGCTGTAATAGCCTCAAATGCCCCAGCCAAGGTATTCTCGGGTGCTCGTCGAGGTGGCATGATTCACCTATAATTATAAAGTAACGAACTTTTAATAATAAAATGAAACTGAAATGCACTGAGAATTCGATATCCAAAAAGAGACATTTCATTCATTTCATCTTTAATATATACAAAGCAATACTGTACAGTATATAGTACACCAGCGTATACAAAACATCATGTAGCTGTACACATACAAAAAGTGATCTAATGATGGAAAGATCGAGTAGGGCATCTATTATATTCCAAAACCATACAGATGCGCTACAGTCTCCCCTCCTAACTCCCTACTCCTGCGTCTAAACCTCAATCGAGGTAGACGGACTACTCGCCTCCACCGACTTCTTCTTACTCTGCTTACGGTTGTTCAAAATCGCACGATACTCTCGTGCCGTAAGCCTCTTAGATGATAGGGGTGGAGGTATCCAACCAGTCCCATCCGGACTAGGCCTAATATCTGCCAGTGCTCGCTTGACCTGCCTTAAAATCTCACGACGTACCCGAGCCGGTACTGCAAGCTCCATCGGAGACGGGGGAGGCATCCAGGCAGTTCCGTCCGGATTTATCCGGACAGTCTTCGGCTTAATGGCCGCCTTGATTCGTTGAGTCATCCCAAGCCACTGTGGATAACGGCGACTCAATATGGTTGCCATCTGCTCATAATGCTGCCAATCCTCCTTAGTGGGGACTCTGTGCATTAACGGCATCCCTGCACATACACACAATTTCCAAATCACTATCTGATTTCGAAATAGGTGATGTACAGCAATACATCTAGCCACACAACTAAAAATCATGTACTACGGTATTTCATGAACAAGTATGGTTTGTTATGATGGTTATTGCTCTTAGGCTCTGATACCAATTGTGACGCCCCGAACCCGCGCCTAGGGAATCAAGTTCCGAGACGCGTGTCCGTTCGTCAAATCATGCAAGCGGAAGACTTTACCCGCAAAAATACGGGAAATTTAAATATTTATCAGATGCTCCCAAAAAGCAAATAATACTTGTCATCACAATAGCCATCATACGAACCATATACCTGTATTATTTACATCAAGTTTGTTTTACAAAAGTAGGCGTCTCTATCACGCCAGGTACAACTTGTACAAGCTTCCAAAATATCCAGATAGATTTTTCACTTACAGATCAGCAGCTCCAAGATCTGCTGACACAAAAAGTCAGTGAGCTATGAAGCCCAATAAAACCACAATCCTTCTAAACTATTTTCCACATAATAACACGCATCAATAATGATATAATAAGCAGTTCAATTTGCATGTTACAGTAAAATAGAACAGTATATAATAAATTGTGACCCAAGGTCACTTAGGGTTACGTCACCCTAACAGAGGTTCCCGACCTCACATTACTTTCTAATTACGAGGTTCAGTTATGAATGTATTATATTACCAAATTATCGTTTCGATCATCAATCATGTTTCATTTCGAGTCCTAAGACTCTATTAATTGGCCACAGCCCACAAATGTTTAGCTTAAAGTCTCTAAATCATAACCATAATGCATTGAGTCATTTAGACTCACACAAGTTGTTCCGGCTTTCACCTGAACATGACCAAACCTTGGGTATACCAACCCAACTCACCTGGAATCCGATGATTCCATACCGAACCATGAGTCCACCAACTCAGAAAAATACACTAACCCTGAGTATACCAACTCAGACCACTTCGTATCCGAAGCTTACACACACAACATGGGCATTCACCCAATAAGAATATTTTTCCATTCAATTGACTGGCCACATCTACCGTGTATTCGCCGCCATCGCCCTGGGTATCAGTTATAAAGGAACCCCGACCAACCTGCCTACCGTCATCTTCTGGCTAGTCTACGGAGGAACCCCGACATCTATACCAATGCCGACATCTCCTGACGTTCCACCAAGAAGGGACCACGATAGACACGGTGCCGACATCTTCTAACCCACTCAGAGAGGAACCCCGGACTATACACTATCTGATGTTTAGCCACTTTAAACTCCCTAGGACTCCGACATCTCCTGACTACCAGTCACGGAGGAACCACGGGCCATGCAGGACACCGTCACTCCTGACCTAGTCCAAGAGGCACCACGGACGACCTAGACAAACAGACCGACATCTCCCGACTATCAGTCACGGAGGAATCCCGGGCCTTACTGGGCACCGTCTCTCCTGACCTAGTCAAAGAGGAACCACGGACTATACTGAACCCTGGTTAGATTTTCTAACCACAGGTTAACCCCAGTTAACCCAAGCCTCGCTTGATTAACTGAAATACTTGGGCCTCGCGCCCGTGAACCAACTCCGGTAACACACCGTCCCGTTAGGGAGCGTTTCCAGACTAATGGATGTCTCCATAGCCTTACAAGACATGCAAAACAACTTTTCGTCACCCTAGGGTGGCGATACAATTTACCCGGGACCCGATCTGGGCTCCCCGAGGGACCACATAACATCACAACATCATATAGGGGTCACCGCCCCTTTTTCATTCATGTTAAAAGACATGCATATACATCACATGAAATAATATAGCAAAATAAGCGGAAAAAGGAGAAGAAAAGAGAGGGGTTTTACTGTTTCACGCGTTTCGAGGCCTCGTAGGCAAAAACGGATGTCACCAACGCGTTCCCAACGACGATCAACCCCGGGGTAGAGCGCATGCAACTTTCTCTCTCAACTTTCTCTCTCTACCTTTTTCTCTTTCTCTCTCTACACGCAAAACGAGACGCCGGAGAGAAAATCAGACGCCGCCAACGCGTCGGGGACGCCGAAAAACCTCAAGGGGACCTCCCTTTCCCTTTCTCTCTCTTCCTTTCTCTCTCCTCTTTCTCTCTCTTCCTTTCTCTCTCCTCACTTTCTCTCTCTAAAGTGCTGTGTGGCAGCCTTCTGTCTCTGCAGAAAAATATAAGAGAATGAGGGTTTTAACCCTCCTTATATAAGTAAGGGGTGGGATCATGTGCAACAGCACATGACCAATAATGTGTGGAGAGTTGACCGGTCAACTCGTTTGACCGGTTGACTCTTTGACCAATTTTTTGAATTTTTCTGCATTTATGGTATTCAAAACCTTACTGCATAGAGTCCGATTTTGACGAAACTTTAGGTGACCGAACTTGGGACAGTCCGACACCTACTGTAAAAATTCTGGGGAAAAATACTGAGTTTTGACAGCTGCACTTTAGTCCGGAAGAAAATTGCAAAACCCACTAATTTTCTGATTTCGGACACAAAACACGCTGTCGCTTCTTCGTTTGAGATAACTAACTGCCGAGACGACAGACATTAGTCCCCACGGCCAACTGACACGCATTAGTGCCAATTGCACGGATTTCTATTAGGATCTCCAACAGATATTGAGTCCCACTTGATTTCTGGAAATATGTAATTTTCTCATTTTTCTCAATTTTATCACACATAATGGTCCCGCGGTCCCGCGAAATGATACCTGACGGAACCGATATGGTAGGGGTGTGTCCCGGCAGTCGACCGGCATACGGTGTGTGATTTTCACCAAAAGATACTGAGATTTCCTCGGTGCACTTCAATCCCGAGCAAAGTTCACTTTTTATTAATTTAACAAATAATTAACTAATTAACCTCCATTAAGGACCCATAAACACATAATTTTACTATATTAAAATTCCGGGTCGTTACAATTTGTCACACAACAAGGAATTAGACACAGAAGATAATGAAAAGGCAAATGAGTGATAAGGAGATAAAATCATAAAATGAGACGAAGTTGAGATATAATGAGCACAAGAACGAACACACTTCCTTAGAGCAATAGGTTTGCTTTAGCTGTATTCTTCCATTTTTGAAAGTTGTGCATAAAGGATTTTGATAGAACCACAGTAAATGTCTTTCCAAATTCTAACCTTGGACTCATTACCCACCTTGAACCTAACGTGGGGCGAAAGCAAACTGTCTAATACCATTATACCTTTCAATAGTCCCAACCAGTAGGGGCTCCTGACATCCCTTGATTCCCAACAAGATGACACCCAATATTGGCAGCAATTACATTTCTCCATAAGCTCCCATTTTCCTTCCCGAATCTCTACACCCATTTGCCTAGTAAGGCCTTGATCGCTTCTACTAAAAGTTTCGAATTCATGTTGCCACCTTTCACCAGATGGTAGACTTAATCCCAAACAAGCATGCAATATTTATCTTTATCCCCTGCTTATTCTAAAGGAAATCTCTTCGCAAACGCCCAAGGTACTTTTGTTGAGTGTCAATTTCTCTACTTTAGACAGGAGGTTCGATTTCCATCGTGCTAATTGACGGACAAATCTCTCAACCACCAGGGACCGTGCAACCTTGTACCTAAAACTAGTTCCAAGTGGAATTCGTAAATACATTGATGTTTGGGACCCCACCTTGCATTCTAAATAGGCTGATAGTTCCTTAAGGTTTGGGACATCTCAAACCAAGGTTCTAAATATTGATATTGCATGACTTGTCTCATAGGTGGGATAAAGATATATCAGGGATATATCGTAAGATATATTATTTATCGGAGATTTTCAGAAAAACTGGACAAAACATGAAATTTTGCAGTGAAACTTCAGGAAATATTAAAATGGATATTAATACACATTTGAGAATAAAAATATTTAAAAAAACAACAATGTACATAAGAGATGCAATGGGAAGGTGGCAAAGATGGGTGGTGACGACAATGTATGATTGATTTATATTCATCACTAACTTACTAAAATAAGACTATGCAATGACTTAAAATCTAGTGTGCAAGATATGATTAACAAGAATAAGGGAAGTTATAAAATAGCAATCTTATCACGAATAATTAACCAAGAAAATTCAATTTTATAACAATTCGAGGCCACATCACAAACCTATATTACGGCCCTTAGTTATATCTACGAGGATTGTGTGGAATTCTATGTTTCCACAAGCTTATGGATTAGCTTTCAATTCAATGTAGGTTTTCTAACCTTTTCTAGGTTTTGGAATTGAATTAGGGTTTGGGATTGTGATGTTATAAAATTTTGGAATTAAATTAAGGTTGAGGTATTACTTTTTTAGGGTTTTGCAATTGTAGAAATCATGTATCAGCAATAGGGTGAGGTTAGGGGCTTTGGTATCAATTTCAAAGGCTAAGAATCTGCCACAACAATAGTAATAGACCTAGGGTTTCTGTAACAGCAATTGGATGAGGTATTAGGTCTGGAACTGTAAGAGGGTTATGAGGTGAAGAGACAGGTTGTATGAGGCCTGTAGGATGACTATAGGGGGCTGTAGAGACTAGTAGAGGGTTGTGGCAGCAAAGGGACAGGGCTGGGACTAGTGTGAAAGGTTCTAGGGGTGGCTGGTAGGGCTGGCAGCAGTCAAGGGAGGGGTAGGGTTGTTGCGGCTGTGCAGGGACAACGAGGGGCTGCGACAATGAAGGGGTTGGGGTAGGGAAGCTAAGGTTTCGTTGGAACAGCATGGAGAAAGTCGAGGATTAGTTCATTTCAATGGGGGAAGGAGATCTAGGGTTTGTTGATTAGGGTTTTTAATGAAAAACATAGAATTATGATAGAAACAAGAAAGAATATTAAAGAGAAGATCAAGAACACATCTTAGAGCTTTAGGAAATCACTCTCATGGCATCACACCAATTTTCAATGGAGAATACTCAAAAGTAGGCTTTTCTTTGTTTTCATTCACTAACTAAAAACATACAGTAGAAAACAAGTTTAAATAGATGTAAACCTTACTTGTTCAAAGACTAAAATATACAAACTAATAAAAAGATAAAATAATCAAATTATAATAAATTGTTTCCTCCTTAACTAAAAGTCCAGCACATTGGGCTTTAAAAACCATGCTAAGTCAGCCAATATGTACACCTTCCCAATGTTGGGTCTTCTTAATAATCAATGTGTGCATATGAGGTCTTCAATACCCCAAATCATCTATCCATAGTGACATGGGACATTCTTCTTCGTCGCTTATGGTAAACCTGAAACTCTTTGTGAGTGCAAACTTTCACCTTTCTCTTTGAGATCTCTTCATTCAATAGCTGAAACCTTTTTCTTCTTTTACCGTCTTTGTCATGACCCGACTTAAACTTAACATTTTACTAATGAAATGTAAGAGTAAATTTGTCGGTGAGATCCTCTTTTCTCTTATATTGCGGAAGCGTAAAATAACAAAGGAATTTACAAAATTTTAATCCTTTATTCATCCATACGCAATTGCCATCTGTAGACACCCCATTTTTGCACGCCCAATGATTTAACTTCAAGTATCGAAGGGTGAATTCTAAGACGAGATCCGGACTCCAAGGTTGAAGCCAAAAACAAGTCCAACCCAAACCGAGCCAAACCAGCCAAGACCCAAGGGATAGGGGCCCATTAAGCATAGCAGTAGGCCCGCGCCCTTTAGAAGGGTGCGCCACCTATTATGCCCAAAAATTGTTCCCGCGGTCTTTAGAAAGGCGCGGCGTATAGTAAATCCTAATTGCGACCTTGTTTCGCGTGCCAACGGGTTTTGGGTTATTTTTTAGTCCCACATCGGGAAAAAAAGTGAATCCTATTGTTTCACCTTATAAAAGGAGCCTTACTCCAACCCATAACTCATCTTGGAAAATCCAGAGGAGAATCCTTTAGGCTTTCAACTTGAAACCTAGGAGAACTCTGAAAAAGCCTAGCTTAGCCCTCGAATCCCAGAAATTCCAGTCATCAACCTAGGAGGGATCTTCACCAACTTTGGGGGGAAATCTTGGGGGTTCGGATCTCGTCAAAGCATTCTCTTCTCTTCAACCACTTGGAGCATCTATAAAGGGAAAAGGTATGCCACATCCTCATCCTCTGTTTCTACCCCTCCAAGTCTCTTCTTCCCTCACTTTCTCTGAGTAGCTCGGAGATTTCCCTCTTCACGGTTGTGCGGACGAGGAAATCCGGGTGAAGGAAAGGGCCGGAAGATCAGATCTTCGACTTCTTTTTAAGCTTTTCTTTATTATTGTTAGTAGTTTTATCCCTTTTCATCCAAATGTAGGCGGGGCCCCTCTTAACTCGGTTGAGGAGGGATGTGTGGCCGTTCGCCGATTTAGGGAAAAGGGATTTTGCCGCGCAAGTAGAGAAAAACTCACCCTAACTCGGTTGAGGAGGGGTGGCTTTCCAATCTCGAAATAAAAGAAAACAAGTAGGGATGAAATCGCCTTAACTCGGTCGAGGAGGGGTGGTTTCTCTCGAAATAATAATAAAAAAATAGAAAATAATTTCGAATTAATTTAATGGAGAAAGTTAAGAGGTAACCGTCACCCGACGGATGAGGTGGGGTGCCTAACACCTTCCCCAACTCATAAAAGAATCCCCGGACCCATTCTCGGTTTTTATTTAATCGAGGGTTCTTAATTGGGGGTGACCAATCACACCCGGAATCTTGATTGGTGGCGACTCTAACAGATCTCGGCTTCACATCGGTTGAAAGACACGGATGTGGGGAGGGGATCGACCCGGGCCGGCTATCGCACAGCTGGCGACTCTGCTGGGGATCTAGAGGATTCAAGCCTCGATTTAATTTTCTCCATTAAATTAATTTTTTGTTATTTTCATTTTTTTTATTTGTCGTTTTCTTCTGTTTTATCTTGTACACCGTACACGGCATTCACTTTCCTCCATGTTGTCCGAAACCGGACTTACCCCTATCTTTGGAACTAAGTAGTTGAACGACCGTGGATAGCATCCCGGAAACGGCGACGAAACATTCCAACCCCGATCGTTTTGAATAAAGGAAGTGCACAGGTTGTGCATAGATATTCTAAGATTGAGGGACCCTTTTTAGGAGGAACTTGTGAACCCCATATAGAATTATTTGTGAGGACACGTTGACTTGCATGGTTTTGATAACAATATTGAATGATGAAATTGTTTAGAATAGTCATCTGCACAATGTTCAACTGAGTGGTGCCGTAAGTCTTTGGTATCCGCACTGGATATTACAGAGCAACTACCCAAAAAGCTCACGCATTAGAACATTCCATGTTCACTATTTTGGTTATCTCCATGCTTTGTTATATGTTAATGATTCAAGATTTTTAAGTCTCTGTTGATGGATACTTAGTTGTGGGTAATTTTTCTTTAGCTAAAGCTTCGGACCTCGAAAAAAATAATAATTATAAATAAAAGAATTGAGTCATTGTTTTATCCCCTAAGTCTTACGGGCAACCTTGTTAGAGGCTAAAAACCTCTATCCCGCCTTTGTGTTAAAATTCCCCTAAGTCCTACGGGCAACCTTGTTAAAGGTCTCACCTCTATCCCGCCTTTGCGTTTTTCCCCTAAGTCCTACGGGCAACCTTGTTAGAGGTCTCACCTCTATCCCGCCTTTTTGTGTTTTTCCCCTAAGTCCTACGGGCAATCTTGTTAGAGGTTAAAACCTCTATCCCGCCTTTGTGTTTTTTTTTTTTCCCTAAGTCCTACGGGCAACCTTGTTAGAGGTTATACCTCTATCCCGCCTTTGCAACCTTGACTCATTTGTTTCGAAAAAAAAAATTTCAAATCGAATCAAAATTTTAGCTTGAGGAAAGTTTCTCACCAACAAAAGTGTCCATCGTCAGGGATTTTTCTATATTTGATCTTTTGGTTTTCAAAGTTATTCTTAACAGCTTTAGGGAAGGAAGTATCGTCTGCATTGACTCAGCTTAAAAGGAGCTCATATTTACTGAGGTCTAGATAAAGCATACTCGGGATGGAAGAAGGCAATGGCCCCGCCCGAGCAAAATTTAGGCAAGAAACTGAAGCTGGTTTGGCCGAGTTAAAAGGCAACCTTCAGAACTTGACACTAATGATGGAAAGGGTCTTGGCTCGATATGACCGGAACAAGGGACCGAAGATCCCTGGAACATCTGATGTACCTCCCCCAAATTCTTCAAAGCAGACGCGGATAGATGCTCCGCCACCATATCCACCACATGGGGATCAAAAAAATCCAGTCTACCTTCAAAAGAAAGAAGAATGGCGTCATGAGAGACCCAAGGGTGCGCTAGCCACACAAGTAGAAAAGCTTGCAAAAGATCTAAGATCAGTCAAAGGCTCCGACCCCTTTTCTAAGATTGGTATTGACGATCTCTGCCCTTATTCCGTATCAAGTCTCCCGCCAAATTTTGAGATTCCCAAGTTCAACAAGTATAGTGGCCAAAGCTGTCCTGTAGCACATTTAAAACTCTATGGAGGTACTCTGGGGATATATGGGAAGAATGAGCAGCTGATGTTGCAGCTTTTTCAAATGAGTCTGTCAGGAGGAGCTCTTCAATGGTTTGCAGAACTTGATCACTCCAGAATCAAGTGCTGGATGGACCTAGCAGAAATGTTTGTGGCTCGATATCGGTACAATATGGAGGTAACTCCCACCCGGTTAGATCTCCTCAAAATGGAGAGAAAGACATCAGAATCATTCAGGGAACATGCATACCGGTGGCGCGATACAGCCGCCAAGGTCAGGCCTCCCATGATGGAAGAGGAGATGGTCAGTACTTTCATTTCAACATTGAAGGCCCCGTATTACGAGCGCCTAGTGACACAAACAAAGTCGAGCTTCGCAACTATTGTCCAGTATGGGGATGACATTGATGAAGGGGTCAGGACTGGGAGAATCATGGATTATACCACTTTTCAGAATGTAATGTACTATCATGGCGGTGAGAACTCTGCCCCAACTAAAGCATATGAGGGGAACTTTCAACCGTTTCAGGTGCACTCTCAGCCTCAACCATCAGAAGGATATATGCAACCCACTCAAGTGGAAATGCCTCAACAAGAGCAACAATGCATAAATCAGAGTCAAAGTTCGCTCTCGATGCATGAGGAGGACATCACAACTACCTCTTGGGCAATCAATGTTATAGACATGGAAGGATGCAATGTTGGCCCATCTCCATCTCAAACCCAATTTCAAGCTTATTTGAACAAGAGTCAAGTCTCCCCTATCTCCAACACCGTATCCAAACAGCAACCATCAGTTCGACAACAGCCTGTCGCCTTTAGCCAACCCTCTCCAATCATTATCTCTTCCAATCCCACACCACCACAAGTAGTGTTTGATTGGCCTACCCCTCCACCACCTACTCCTATGCCACGACCAATCGTGTTTGATTGGCCTACCCCTCCATCCAACCAAACTCTCACCCCAACAGACTTGAAAAGGGCTTCCTACGATTGCAACAATATCCAACCAATAAGGAATGAAGTCCGAGGAGAGGTAGTTGTCGAGGCCGAAGATTTCAGTAAGTGCAGACAAACTTGTAAACCAGACTTGGCCAAAGAAATGAGGAAAATTAGAGAAGATGAGGAGGAAAGAGAAGAGGAGGAAGAAAGAGAAGGGGAGGAAGGAAAAGAGACTGAGGGAGAAAAGAAAGAAATAGAGACTGAGAGAGAGGAAAAAAGAGAGGATGAAAGAGAAGAAAAAGAAAAAGAGGATGGGAGAGAAGAAGAAGAAAGAGATGATGAAGGGAAAAAAAGAGAAAGAAGAAGAGAAGATGAAAGAAAAGAATTTGGAAAAGCGAAAGGGTACACTATCTTCAATGGCTCTATGGAGGACATCTTTGAGCAGATTGAGAAAACAGAGTATTCCGTCTTTGAACAGATGAGTCCACAAGAAAAGGCATCCAAGGAAGATTGGGATAAAGGTCAGAAATGTCAGAAAGAAGGTTTAAACCAATCAGATATTTTCTCTTGTGCAGGTAAGGAAAATTCAATTTACCATTCAAGGGTGAATGGAAAGGTGATGAATTGGGAGGTGGCTCCCATCAGGTGGCGCAAGCTCGACCATACCTCAATGGTCTCCGGAAAGCAAGGTTTCATTAGTTGCTTGGTTACCACCCGAGGATAGGCCTTCGGCCTCGGGCGGGATTAATTTAGAAGGCAACTCTTTTTGTAAAAAAAAAAAAAACAAAAAAAACAAAAAAAAACAAAAAAAAACAAAAAAACAAAAAAAATGGAAAATTAAAATTGAAAAAAAAAAAAAAATTTTGAGTTTTTTTATTAGGCTATTTCAAAAAAAACAAAAAAAAAAAAAAAAAAGGGGAGAGTTTTTATTTACTAGTATTTTGTTTTTGTTTTCAAAAAAAAAAAAAAAAACTTTGGAAAAATATGATGAAAAGAATTTGACTGAAATAAATGAAAATTGGCAAAATGGATCCTCTAAAGAAATTTCAGATTTTTTCTGGACCATCATGAGAAAGACATTAAGAGTTAAGACCAATATAGGGGAATCTGAATCAAAAAACCTAGGTTCAAAGGAGAAACCCAAGATGGTGACCATCAGAGGTAGCAAGCTAAGGTGATTGACATGCAGATATGAGATCTAAATGAAATAACTTCAAGAACAAGCAGATGAAAGTACTATGCGAGCAATCCAAGATCACCCATCACAATTCCTCCTGATATAGACAACGGGTGAATGGAGTCATAGAGGCAGCAAATAAGAGACCTGAAGTGGATAATTGAAGGATGTTCATCGAATATCAGGTGATGTCATTCTATGATGAAAGCCAAAACATGATGACACGAGTTTACCTCAAAGACGATGGTGCTTCCACACAAATGACTCACTTCAAGAATCCATGTCAAATCATCTCAACATAATCAGAATGGTATTTTCCGGGAGAGCTCTCATCATGATAGACAAAGAATTTGGACTCTATCAAAATTCAAAAGGTACCATGCATAGTTCAATATTGAGTTATATGGTTAAAATTGAAAGGAAGAGAGGCCATCCTTGCATTTCTCCTATCAACATTATATGTCATCTAGTCAGCCCCTTTGAGCCTTAGCATTCGTTTCACAACCAAACAGGGACATTTTGCACCCACACTGGGGCATTTTTGGTACAATCGGGTAAAGCCGAAAGTTCAAGGTACCCCAGTGTCCATAAACTGGGGCAATTTTTGTGATCAATTATGAAAGAAGAAAAAAAAAGAGGTCAATTGCTTCCGCCAAAATTCAGGGTATCCCAGTGTTCGGGAGGAACAAAAATGAGAAAATCAAAGCAGTACAAGTGGGCCAAAGCAAAAAGTTAGAGTAACCCCAGTGTCCATACACTGGGGCAGTTTTTTTTAAAAATGCCCAATGAAGAAGTTGGGAAGGGAAAAGCAAGACGAGCGGGAAAATCGCCCAAGGAGAAAAGGAACAAAACCCAAAAGCAAGCAAATGTCTCAGTTCTTCCCAATTATCACAACCTTTGAGTCTTCATCATTTCTTTCAAAAACCCTAACCATAGCCCACGTTTCGTCCTACCATTAAAGTCCTCTCGGATCAATGATAATCATAAAAGCTTAAAATTGGATTACGCATATGCATGCATGAGTTCAGGCAATGACGGATTAGAGTGATTGAGAGAAAACTATAAAGAAAAGCATGACTTGAAAGGGCACAATGAAAACCTGAAAGGGCGTTGCGAGTAAAAACATCAAGTCATGGCAAGATCAAATTACTGCGGGCATGATGAAAACTCCTTTGGGGGCGTCAATGCGCAAAAATTACGCAGGCCAGACCTGTTGAAAACCATAATTGGCATCAGGGGTAAAAAAAGGCACAAAAAAAAAAAAAAAAAAAAAAAAAAAAAAAAAAAAAAAGCTTCAGCAGTCAATTTTACATCATAACCAGGTCTCAATGCTCAGGATGAGAACAGAAGCAGTTTCAAGTCGGACAGTACCATATAGTTGTTACACCATTGAGGGTTAATCCAAATGACATAGGCAAATGCGATGAGGTGGATACTATGTTGGTCTAAACATTCTGAAAGTGGTCTGAATCATGCCCATCAATTTTGATCTTATCATAATTCTAGTCATCATATTTTTCAAAAAAAAAAAAAAGTGTGCTTGCTTGGATGTTTTTGAACTACGCTGGTCTGATTCTCTTTTCAAGGGATACGTAGGCAACCGTCATAGGTGCGACCCCACTGGTGGAAAGTTTTCTGTTTGTTTTTGTTTGTTTCTTTATTTTTCTTTCTTAAAAAAAAAAAAAAAAAGTTTGTGATCCCCATTCCATTGGACTCTGCAATGATTTCCAATAATATTCTTCATTTGTTTTATTACAAATTACATACAAAATCATAAATGCAGAAAGTGAAATCTCTAAATCTTTTCCAATGGTTCTCGACTCAATTGACTTCAGCGACACCATGCCCATCATCAGCCTCCGGCTCTCTTCTGCTCCACCTACCTGCAAAGGCACAAATACAGGGAGTAAAGTGCATTGTTTCTTTTTGACATAATAATACTGCATAAACTGACAACTTTCAGAGAATCAAATGGTAAATGTCAAGGTATAAACATGCATGTTTTGAAAGAAATATCAACTAACCAGTACTTACCTGTGCAGGACCAGGGGCAATATCAAAGTTCATATCCGAGTCGAAAAAGTACTTTCAGCTGGAGCTCTATGCTGCAAAGCAAGAAGAGAATCAACAATGGATCACAAAAAAAAAAAAAAAAAAGATTTTTAAGCATGCTTACCTCGCTTACCTGCAATCAATCAATGGTTGTATGGTTGGAAACCGTGCTACATTAAACTTTGGGTTTGTTTTTCGAACTTAATATGCATACCAATCGACAGTCTGATTCATGCCAATATCATGATTGTTTGACTATTGCTACTATGAAAATGATGTGAGCATCCTCGAACTGAGTTACAAATTTGGAAAAAATATTTTTGAAAAATTGTTTAAAAGCTTTCAAATCTACCTTATTTACTACCCCATTTGCGCAGGTTTGGATCGAACCTGTGAGGGAGATTGAGGTCCATGATAGTGCCCACGTGCCGGATCCGTCTCCGTTTTCCTTTACCAATCTTTTAAAACTACCCCCTCTGCGCAGGCTCGGATCGAGTTTGTGAGGGAGATTGAGGTCCATGATAGTGCTCACGTGCCGGATCCGTCTCCGTTTTCCTTTACTTTTTTTTACCGAGCTTTTAAATTATTTTGAAAACAAATGATTTGTGAAAAACGTTTGACTCAATCAAGGATGCACACATTAGCTTTCAAGTGCAAAAATGGGCCTATGTCTATTTTTTTCTTTGTCGTTCTTTGCAAGCAAATCCGACAAAGAGGGGCAGCTGTAGACACCCCATTTTTGCACGCCCAATGATTTAACTTCAAGTATCGAAGGGTGAATTCTAAGACGAGATCCGGACTCCAAGGTTGAAGCCAAAAACAAGTCCAACCCAAACCGAGCCAAACCAGCCAAGACCCAAGGGATAGGGGCCCATTAAGCATAGCAGTAGGCCCGCGCCCTTTAGAAGGGCGCGCCACCTATTATGCCCAAAAATTGTTCCCGCGGTCTTTAGAAAGGCGCGGCGTATAGTAAATCCTAATTGCGACCTTGTTTCGCGTGCCAACGGGTTTTGGGTTATTTTTTAGTCCCACATCGGGAAAAAAAGTGAATCCTATTGTTTCACCTTATAAAAGGAGCCTTACTCCAACCCATAACTCATCTTGGAAAATCCAGAGGAGAATCCTTTAGGCTTTCAACTTGAAACCTAGGAGAACTCTGAAAAAGCCTAGTTTAGCCCTCGAATCCCAGAAATTCCAGCCATCAACCTAGGAGTGATCTTCACCAACTTTGGGGGAAATCTTAGGAGTTCGGATCTCGTCAAAGCATTCTCTTCTCTTCAACCACTTGGAGCATCTACAAAGGGAAAAGGTATGCCACATCCTTATCCTCTGTTTCTACCCGTCCAAGTCTCTTCTTCCCTCACTTTCTCTAAGTAGCTTGGAGATTTCCCTCTTCACGGTTGTGCGGACGAGGAAATCCGGGTGAAGGAAAGGGCCGGAAGACTAGATCTTCGACTTCTCTTTCATTTTTTTTTTTTATTAGTATTTTGTCCCTTTTCCATCCAAATGTAGGCGGGGCCCCTCTTAACTCGGTTGAGGAGGGATGTGTGGCCGTTCGCCGATTTAGGGAAAAGGGATTTTGCCGCGCAAGTAGAGAGAAACTCACCCTAACTCAGTCGAGGAGAGGTGGCTTTCCAATCTCGAAATAAAAGAAAACAAGTAGGGATGAAATCGCCTTAACTCGGCCGAGGAGGGGTGGTTTCTCTCGAAATAATAATAAAAAAATAGAAAATAATTTCGAATTAATTTAATGGAGAAAGTTAAGAGGTAACCGTCGCTCGACGGATGAGGTGGGGTGCCTAACACCTTCCCCAACTCATAAAAGAATCCCCGGACCCATTCTCGGTTATTATTTAATCGAGAGTTTTTAATTAGGGGTGACCAATCACACCCGGAATCTTGATTGGTGGCGACTCTAACAGATCTCGGCTTCACATCGGTTGAAAAACACGGATGTGGGGAGGGGATCGACCCGGGCCGGCTATCGCACACCATCATTTCATGTCCAAATGAAACTTTAAAGTTTATATACTCCAACTTAATTACATCCAAATGATCAAATAACAAAATATAAAAGCATAATTGAAAGCTACTTTGCCCTTCCTCGAACATCACTTCCAATTCGATCCTAAACTGTTCATCTGGTGATGTAAAATATCAGTGAGCTATAAAACATTTTCGCAATAACATAATATTAAACTCTTTTTATATTAAGTAAATACTTTAGATGAAGGTTTAAAAAAAAGGTTTCGGACACCGTAACGGACACAACTGAAACCTTTACGTAATAGTTTCGGCCTTCACTATTTTTGTTTTTTTTTTTACTTAAAAAAAACCAAAAAATAGAAAAAAAACAAAAACAACATATAATAACAAGATACTTTTAAAGCCAATATGAAGCTCAAAATCTTTACTATTATAATGGGAGAGGCAGGCGTAGCCTAAATTTTCCAAAATTCCTAAACTACCCTTATATACAACAAAACTTTAATTTAATGTCTTACTTTAATTCCCAAACTACCCTCATCTATCTATTTAAAGAATGAAATCAGTCAATCGCGATTGAACTCGGGGAGAGTTCAATCACACCCACGGGTTAACACGTGTCCCTTTTAACTCCTATTAAATGTGGTTAACTCCTTCCCCTCGCTCTCACGTGCATCGCACGTGCCACCCGCTAGTTTAGAAATAAGGAAATTAGATGGGTCGAGGGTTGAAACATACCCGAAATAAAGAACATGCCTTGGATTCCTTCAAATTTATGAATTAAACTCCAAATCAAGTTGTTAATTAACAAAAAACAAAAGGATTTTAGAACAAAAAAAATGTACTAAGAATAGGTAGAGAAAAAGAGAGGAAGCAAAAATGAGGTTTTAAAATGACTTTAAAGATTTTCGGAACCCAGTCCTACGACTGAAACCTTTACGTATCGGGCGTAATGCCCGTTACGTAACGGTTTCGGGCATTACGGTTTTGTTTCGGGATAAACGGGTAAAGGTACGGTATCGGGTATCGGAAGTCACTGAAACCTTTACGTAACGGGCTTTACGTAACGGTTTCGGCGTTTGTTTAAACTATGCTTTAGATATTCCCCTTTTTAACATCTTTTAATTGAATCCTGTTTATTTATTTTTTGATAGATAATGAGAAAATTTATTATAGAAAGAAGAATATATAAACGATGCGAGAAATATCGCCAAGAGAAAAACCTAAGAGAGTCAAGATAAGATATTTGACCAGGTATACAAAAACGTAGACCAATGAACCTCTTAAAATCAACTAATACTGAAGACCAAGAATATAACAACCACCTAATCTTGAGAATAACCTTGGGCAACGAGTCTTCCTTATCTTCAAAAATTCTTTTATTCCGTTCCCTCTATAAACCCCAGCAAATTGCCGCCAGAAGCATCTTCCAAACCTCATTCCCTTTCTTGCTGAAAACGCCTTTTGGCCAACCCAGCACTATTTCCTCCAGACCCCCTTGTGAGACTCAACTCATCCCAAAGAGGCCCAAATAATGATTCCACACTACATACGCTTGCGAACAGTGGAGGAAAAGATGTTGGACATCCTCCTCAGATGATCATTGAAAGGTACACCTCTTTAGGTTCATTTCGTCTTGGAGTTATTGTTAACCCCTCATGAAATATTTCATTCCATCTTGGAGTTATCATTAACCCCTCATGAAGTATTGTCGAACGGTCTTCCTTTACCTCGTCACTGTCTTGAGAACATTTTAAGATAAACATTTTTTTATCTTTTCTTTTTACAGACTTATCTTAAGCTTGTCTCTCAAGATGATCACCGAAAGGTACGCCTCTTTAGACTCATTCAGTCTTGGAGTCATCATTAACCCCTCATGAAGTATTTCATTCCATCTTGGAGTCATCATTAACCCCTCATGATGTATTGTTGAACGGCCTTTCTTTACCTCGCCCCTATCTTGAGACCTTTTTAAGATAAACATATTTTTCTTTTATCTATATTGTCTTTTCTTAGCTTAAGACCTTATAAGATATTTATCTCATTTTCCATGTCTTATAAGATAAATCATCCTATTTCCTTTTGTCTTTTCTTAGCTTAAGACTTACAATATAATTATTTCATTCCTCTTTCTAGGGAAATATTATACATATGAAAATTGTCTTATTACGATTATAGAGAACCTTTTCATTCTTTAAATCTTAGTTAGTTTCCACAATTATTACTCTTGTAGTTCCACAAATATACTTTTAAAAATCAACCCTTATCTAATAAAATAATTAGAAGAGAGTATACATATGCAATATACATAACATCATTATTATGTCATTTTCAAACCAATGTGAAAACATATTTCTTAACTTTTATTCTAAATTATTGTTTAGGATAAGACTACTGAAATACCATTTCTTCTTATCTCAAAAATACTCATCGTTACTAACCTTTATTCTAAATCATCATTTAGGATTATATTACCGAAATCACTTACGATATTATACCTTAGTATTATCGAATGCTTTACCATCATCGTTTAGAATAGTATGATAGAAACAACTTTCCTTATTTTTCATTCTAAAATACTTAACATTACTATCCTCTATTCTAAATCACTATTTAGAATAATATTACAGAAATTTTTTACTTTTTTTGCCGAATCTGAAATCGAGTTGACCGGCACTATCTTCTTTTTCTTTCTTTCTCCTTTCTTTCTTCTTTCTTCTTTCTCCTTTTCTTTCTTTCTTTCTTTCTCTCTCTCTATTCTCTCATGGCTTGGGCGCCAACTTGGAGTGAGCCTCAAGGGGTGGGCGTGTGGGTATTTATAGGGTAAGAGGTTCACACCTAGATTAATAGATACATCTTAAATGCTAGATGTATTTTAATACTAATTCATCAGATAGATTCATGAATTTTATTAACTTATGCACCTTATTTATTAAATTCATGATTTAGATTCATGAATTCTATAATTATACCCATGGTTATCCTAATTAGTTAGTGTGAACACAAACCAAATAGCCAAGGGGGTTTTGGGCGTGAGGTAGTGTTCATATATTCATTAAATTTGATTCATGGTTAGCTCAATGTTCTATCCATAGTTCAGGTATTCTTTAAATTTGATACATGGTTAATCCCATTATTTTATTGTATATACATGTATCTCATTTAAGTTAGATTATTTCCACAAGTTAACTTCATGGTTAGCTTAACCCAAGTAAATTTCTAACCATGGTCAAGCATTGTTGGGCGTGTAGTACTTCCTTATTCAAAGGATTTGTCTTCTCTTGTCTTTACTCTAGTGACTAGGTTCCTTTCTCATAAATGAATTTCCTTATAAATGAGACTTATGTTTCTAGTACTAATTTCCTCAAAATATAATTTCTTAACTTAGGTTCATTTAACCAAGGTAGATTACTAACCTTAGGTTTATCTTAATTTATACCCTAGAGTTACCTCAAAGTGGGCGTGGCCATTACTCATGTTTATAGAGTTTGGGTTTATCCTCTTTATCCTTTGGTTTATGAATACCAAAGTGCTAGGTGACACTTAATAACCAAGATGTAATCTTGTACATCCATTCACTTATTATCATAAACCATTAAATTCATATTTTGGTTACTTGATTAACTCCTCTAGTTAATTAACCTTAACCTTGGCTAATCTTAGACGTCCCATTTGTGGTGTTGACATGTGGAACTTGCCACATGACCTTATCTTAGCTCATGATCAACTCTTCCATTAATTACTTGGGCATCCACCCTAGGATATCGCTACTTGTCATAATCTTAAGTAATGTTTCCTTATTATATACATGTATTAATATTGAGTTTAATACATAGTATATACTTTATACTAAAATAACAATTAAGGTAATACCTTAATTAAATTGTATATTTTTCTAAAAATATCCGGCTCGTTGCAGCCTCATTCAAGTTAGCTATCATTGGCAATTCTTCTCCGAGTCTTGAAAGAAAAAGGGACAGGCCTATAATAGCTCGCTTTACCGTGTTTACAAACATTGAATTAGAGGTCCCCTCGCTCCTGCTGGATGTCCGCATCAACTCTCCCCGGCTGAAAAAGATTCATTACACCAAAACCCATTTTTCTCATCATATATCCCAGAAAGTCTCAGTTAATGTGATCATAAGTATTTTCCATATCAATTTTGCAAAGGATACCTGGATTTTTCCATCTAATATGCTCATTAACATAGTCATTGGCTATTAGGATGCCATTTTGGATTCTACCTACCCCCTACAAATGCACCTTGCAAAGTAGATATAAAGGATCCTAAGATAACCTTAAGCCATGAGGCCAGCACCTTAGATAAGATTTTGTAAGCGCTGCTTACTAGATTAATTGGTAGAAACTCCTTAAGATCCTGGGCTCCTAGCCTCCTGCCTTCTGT
Source organism: Tetracentron sinense (assembly GCA_015143295.1). Taxonomy (NCBI): domain Eukaryota; kingdom Viridiplantae; phylum Streptophyta; class Magnoliopsida; order Trochodendrales; family Trochodendraceae; genus Tetracentron; species Tetracentron sinense. Next base: position 49,383 of record JABCRI010001268.1, read on the forward strand.
GAAACTAACACCACAAATGTGCTATTAATCACTTTATCGAAATGCCTTGTATCATAAAATTCCTGCATGATGGCTAGAAAAACCCTCCCCATAATGTCCTAGCAAAATTTGTAGAATTCAATGGAGGATTTGTTAGTGTCTGGGGCCTTATCCCCAGTCATTCCACGAATGGCTCTCAATATTTGTTTTTTAGAGGAATGGTGAAAAACCAAGTCAACGGTCACAATGGCTATGTTGATTGAGTAAGCAAACTTATGAGCTAGGTAACTCTTTTGACCGAGGGGAGTGGTGAGTTATTGATGTGGTTGTATCCATAGTAACAAAGTTCTCCGATTTTTTCAAGAGTGACTTTTTTGTCGAACGATTAATTCACCAAGTATTCGCAGCTTTAAAAAAAAAGACTTTTCAAAAAGTCGCAAATTAAACGTGAATTATTCACTACTTTTAAAAAAAGTTTCAAATAAATATCCAGTATATGAATTTCTTTATAATTTTTCATAATCAGTAAGCCTAGTAATTTCCATGCTCTGACTTAGTGACTATGGTTGAAACGAGTTAGATCTTGGTAACTGCTCTGTATATGAAGGAGAATGAAGCTAAGAGTCCGACGGGTCTATTGTTGATAAGACCAAAGTCACTTTTTATATATATATATATATATATATGTCTTCTCTTATTGGGAAACATGAACAAGGAATACCACTCAATGTACCCATCTTTTTTTTCTTAAGCTTGTGAGAAATCACTTGTGGAAAAATTCCCATTCTACCTTGGGCATTGCCACACAAGGTTATATGGTCCCCATTTTGGCGAATGCTATTATAGGACCTAATATACACACAAGATCCTAGAGGAAGGTGGGGAGGAATTAAGCGTTTTAGGGACATTAGCTTAGAATGTGGCGTTTACATAGTTGTGAGCCTTGTGGCTAATGTTCTCTCACTTCACTTGAAGGAGCTTATTATAAGATGGTAGGGACTTATGAAGGTGCATTCAAACGTATTCTAAATTGAAGTGCATGCATTGTCTCTAAAATTTGCATGCTTTGAAGTTTCTTTGCCTCCTAACCTGGTCGTCCACTAGGTACTTGATCATTTCAAAAGATATTTGGGATCTGGTGATTGAAAGAGTGGAACAAAGGATGGTTAATTGGAAAAGGAGGCACCTTTCTTTTGGAGAGTTAGAATAAAATTGCTTAAAGCATACTTGCTTGTCTGCTTGCATTACACGTGTCGTTGTTTGGTTATGGCCTTGGTTGTTCAGAGTAATAATCTTATTGATTAGAGAACACTTTACACTTATTTGCCGTCCTATGTCTCACATCTTTGTTCAGTTGCGTTCTTGGTTGCTAAAATGGCATAGAGAATCTCCAAACTCCAAAGAGATTTCTTACAGAAGGAGAATGGTGCTAAGAAGAGATTTCTTGTGAAGTAGAATTTGGGTGTGTCAATCGAAGAAGCTCGGTGGGCTTGGCTTGAGAATATTGAGGGCAAGGAAGAAAGTGTTTGGTAAGTGGTTGCGCAAACTGAATTTATAGAGTTCTTCACTCTGGGAGCCTGATAGTTGGGCACCATTCTGGGGTCCAACACTGTAGTTGAGACCCCTTGTTAGTGTCTTATTGGATTAGTATTTCAAAGGGGACAATAAAGGATCATACAGATTCTGTTATTCCCACCAGTTTCTAGTTAATGGAGAAAGAATAATTTTGGGAATATGAGTGGTGTGGTATTGGTGAGTTATGGGATGTCTGCTTGCAGTTTTTTTGGTTGGTTCTTGTAAATACACAAGTAGTAGCCCATTACTTTGAAAGTAGAAGTGGTGAGATAGTGTAGTTCCCAAGATTTCGTAAAAGCCTACTCCAGAGGGAGAGAGAAGAATGCTTTTCTCTCCTCCAATGCTTAGAATTAGCCAGCTGGTTTTGAATGTTTAGCGCGAGAGCTTCACCCGAGTAGAGGCATTCATCTGGATTTCTATGTTTGGTAAAATTTTGGACGTTGACAATCTTAATCATAATTAAGTGACTTTCCTGAATAGGTTCCTTATGTGAAAGAGGAATGAAGAGGGTGTCTATCACTTTTTTATTTACCATACCTTTGTCTTGTAGGTTTGGAGCTTTTACCTTTGTCTTTTTGGTATGTAATGGTTTGTGTGAAATTGGTTAGGTGTTCCTTTCTTGCTAGGGGGTCCTTTTCGATGAGGAGAATCGTTTCAAAAGTCCTGTCTCATATTTTTGTTGGCTTGAGTTAAAGAGCGTAATAAGGATCAGTTGCTTCTAGTCTTCTGGCAAAGGTTTGCTTGGACATTGAGAGGCTCCTATAGAGAGTTGGCTTCTATCTAGAAATTTTTTTAAGACATCAAGAGGTGGACTTCAAAAGTAGTTGTGGTTTTGATTTATATTCGGCAATGTTAATTCTTTGTAATTTTATTTTTCTTAATTTTTTGTTTGTGGTCGAATTTTGTTCTGTCTTAGACGTTAATACTCAGGGCTTGTTTGGATTGCAGGAATTGAAACATCCATGATAATTCCAATGCATAGGCATTGCAATATCTATGAATTGTAGAGTTTATTTGTTTGAATTCCACTGTTTGGCCAAGAGAATTTTCTGAAAATAACCTTTAAATTTCAAATCTACTGTTTGGATGCCTACAAATCCCCTTGATTATTAATCGTTTCATTCAACAAAACTGAACTATCTTCCTAAATAACCACACAAATGAATTGGGACAAACCCATTAAGACCACTGATTCAAACGCGTCTCAACTTATTAAATAGTAAATCTCATTACTTTCTAATATTAATAGAGACATAGCATTGTAGACTCCTAGTAAATGCAAACATTTATACATGCAATTTTATTATAAGTATTGTATTAAAGGCATTATATCATATATGGCGCAAACATACAAATTGCAAGAGTTGCCATGACAAGTAATGTACTTTTAAGGCATAGAAATTACATAAAATGGTCTTGATCATCACCAAGTCTTTAAAACGAGTGTTTTAAATTTATCGACGTTTTTACTTTTCACAAATTTAGTGGATACGAAAAATAATTATTGAATCATTTTATAGTTTTTATTATTCGTAGGGTATATCAGTATATATCTACTTATAGTATACAATTTGCAAAATCTAGTGATATATTGATTTTTAAATTCAGATTTTCTCATAGCTTTCAGTTGAAAAGAAGGGATATTTTGATCGAAAGCTTAAACAGGAAGATAATTAAAAAACTTTAAGACCCTATTTTGTAAACGTTTTTAGTTGATGTATTCACAAATGAGACAAATCTTGAGTTTATGGATAAATCGACGACACCTTGAAGTTTCTACACTACTCCCTTAATTTTTTTTTTTTTCCTGTTTTTCATTTTTATTATCTGTATATTCTCCCCCCCCCCCCCACACACATAGATTTCAGTTTATTGATTCTTGATGCATTTGCGTTAGATTTAGTGATTAATTTTCGATTTATTAAGTTAAAACCCATTTCTTTCATTTTTAATCTTAAAACTTAGGGCTTAGGCCCTAAGAAATTACATGTGAAACATCAACACTAATCTATAGATTGGATAGAACTATTACAGTAAAATATGCTATTCTGTCTTTATTTTTAAAATTGTAAAATTTAGTGCATATCCAATATATTATATGTTTTCATTATATCATATATTTCATATGTTTTCATGATAAAATGTATTATATTGATAATCGAATTACCAAAATAGTCTACCATTGTTTTTTATTAAAATAGAATTTCATAAAAATTAATAAATAACAATTTATTTAAATAAATATTTTTAAAGCATTTTAATTACGAAAAAAAATCAAGGTATAGGAGAGGAAGTGAAGGGTTAAAAGTGAGGAAGTGTTGAGTATTGTATGACCTGCGTCAATTTGCATGTCAGTGTAAAATGGAGAATCTATTCTTGATAAAACATTTATTGTTTTAACAAATTAATTACCTAAATAGTCAATAATTATAGAATTTTTTAAATCTTTTGTTTAAGAATTACTTTAAGTAGATCTTTTGATAAAATAATTCAAAACAAAACTTTCGTCATCATTATCAAATGCTTTATCCAGAATAGTTTAGCTAGCAAACGTATTCCATTCCACCAGTTTGTTCTATTAAAAGCCATCACTTTGGTCAAAGCTTATGCTATTAAATCTACCTTCACTATCTTTATTAATTTCATTTTTGGCCTTCCTATTACCCTTGAAGAGCCTTTAACTCGCACCACTTCACTCCTTAATGGAGTCACTATTGGTCTCCTTACTGGAGTCACTATTGGTCTTCACTGAACTTGTTCAAAGTATCTTAGTCGACTCTCTCTTATTTATCATGTATTGAAGCCACTCTTAGATTCTTATAAAGAACAATATTTTATTTTAAAATGAAATAAATGTATATTTATATAAATAAGTTAATAAGTACTTTTTGTAAATAAGTGATTCTTTAATAAGTCACTTTATTTTTTTTTACAAAAAGCTCAATTGGTATAGCCATTTTCTAGAATAAAAAATAGTAGACAAATTAATGGGGCAAATAGGCTTTTATTGGGAAGGGGTTTATGGCATTTTTAAAAATTAATGCGGATAAAAAAAGTCCCATTTAAGAGCTGTTTTGACGGAATGAGTTATTTTTAAAACTTATAAAAAAAAAAAGTAACTTTAGGGTTACCTAACCACTTATACTTATTACTTATTTGTATTTGCCAAACTCCCTTATTTGCAAATAAGTACTTTTTTCAGCAAATAAGCTAATAGGTACTTTTTGGTAGAGTTGCCAAATGCTTCGTTACAAAATAATCAAGGGTTGGGAAGGGAGTGGCCGAGTGGGGATTAAGAGAGAGAGGGAGAGACAAGTTTTGTAAGACCCTTGTCGATTCTCATGCCCATGTGAATTGCATTATCTACCTCATTGTTATATATTTCAATAGCCACATGATGTAGGAATGGATATTTTATTGTCCACTTGAATGGAGTTCTGAGGAATTTGGGACATCCAAACAACGGAATTGGCTTTCCTAGTCCCCCAATTCCTTTGATCTAAATAGACTTTAATATACATTTTTTTTGATTGGTAACAAACTCTTTTTTTTAATCGGTAAACGACAAATACGACAAATATAATAAATGAAAGAAAGAGAAGACATACATCTTAAGGTTTACCAAGAATAAACCAAGAGAGATAAAAAAAAAAAATAACAATAGTAGAGTCAACATAATATTATAATCTAAAGATGCTCCCCTAGAGATCACCACCATCCCCCCTATGGAGTACCCAATGTATTAAACTTCGGTTTCGGTGTAAACTTCGATTAGTAAGTGTCGTGACCCAAAATCCCCCTTAGGAGTTATGAGACTCTGGCGTCATGACTAACCCATCATATCAAACCATCCTGTAGACAATACATAAGGCGAACTATTGCGGAAATGTAAACTGGAAATTTCTTTATAACAAACCCTGGATTGTATTCCAAAATCCGAACATCAGTCTAACAAAACACTTAAGAAGTGAACATTCCTACTTATCAAAATGCAAAATGATCACTCCATCACTCCTGTCAACAATAATCTAGATAGGGCCACCTATCTAGAGCTCTATCCTGAGGATGATCCATGGTGGGCTCCTCCTCGAAGTATTTCTCTTCGACCCAAGGCTTTGGAGCCTAAGTGTCAATAGAACCTGCTGAAGATAACAGTTCGGGCTGAGCATGGAATACTCAGCGTATACAAGCTACTACATAATAATGTCATAACATTAATATGCATCACATGTTGTTCATCGGGATACACATGCACTGCATCAAATGCGAAAATCATACTTTCAATTCACAAACATATACTTTTCTTCACTTATCTTTCGAAACCATATTCTTCATTTCTTCTTTTCATGTCTTTTATTCTTGCACTTATCATATTTCACTTGTTTTACACATGACTTTTAGGGGAGAGAGTACACATGACTTTGCCTAATGCCTTACCTAGAGTGGTAAGAGTCCATTAGCATTTCACATACACATGGAGCATACCTAACACTTTACCTAGATTGGTAAGAGTCCATTAGCATACTTAACCAACCTCCCTATTGGTATCTTTGCACGTATCATCACTTGGGATCAGATGCCTAATGCCCTACCTAGGTTGATAAGAGTCCATTTGCATCCTTCCAATACACATAGCTTTACTTGAGATCAGATACCCAATGCTTTACTTAGATTGGTAAAAGTCCATTTGCATCCTCCTAATACCCACATACTTTGTTCATCATCTTTTACTTTGCTTTTCTAATACACATACACATACAAAAGCTCAATTATGCAGTACACATGTTCATATACAATTGTGAGTGAACATGGTAGACATTGGAACACATAACACGTGGCACATGCCCTTCAATTTCATTCAAAGCTATCACATAGGCATACACATAGTTTAACACTTGATTTCCTCAAAACATTACTTATCATCTTGGTTTTAAGTAGAGGATCAATAGAAGGAAACTAGTAGGATTTCCTACTAGCTTTTCATTCAAAACATATAGTTTCATCTAGGTTTTTCAATAGAAAATACCACACAATCACATAGTAGAGTGTATCTACCTTTCAGGGACCAAATCCTTTGGTCTAGCGCTTTGGAAAGACACCTTGGATGCAAGAATATCCTTCTCTTTAATCACCTAGCACAAACCCAAGTTTCCCTTGGCAAACCCTAGCTTTTCCCTTCTCTTCTCTCTCTTATCTCTTCTTTTCATGTCTAAGAGCTTGGTGAAGCACTAACCCCACGAAATGGGGTTTATATAAGGGTTTGGGGTTGTCCGAAACCCTAAATGACCCTTAAAATATCCCCAAGGTCGGCTACAAGGCCAAAATCACATGACCGGTCGACCGGTGGTGTCGAGCAGTTGGCAGTTCAAAAACCTCCCCTCTGCCAAAATCTCTCATACAGATTAGTGCAATCACCGGTCGACCGGTTGCCTAGGGGTCGACCGGTCCCCTTGAGCAGTTGACCGGTTGGCCCCACTTTTGCCTATTTTGCCTATTTTTTTTCCACTGTTTGACCCTTAACTTGTTTCCTTTCTTTCCTTAACACATTTAATCATGCAACAAGGGTCCTTAGAACCCTTAAACACAAACCATGACACATTTAGTAAGTTCAAACCCTCACATTCCTTTATTACATAAAATCATAAGGCTTTAGGCCTTTACAAGGGTTGTGCCTTGACACTATTCATAGCATAGTGTATAGCAGTTTCGGGGTTCTACACTAAGGAAGTTGACACTTTTCGATGAAGTTTAAGGAAGTCGAAGGAAGTTATGTAAAAATTAAATAAGTTTAAGAAACTGTAAGGAAATATTGGAAATCTAAGATGAAACTTTAGAAAATCAATACTTAAGCATAAATGCACATCTAGAATTCATTATATTATATTATTGATGCAAGCATATAGTACTCAAATGTAAGAATCAAGTTAAGTGACATGCGTCGTCTGCCTGTCTGAGCTGTAATTTTTCTTGATATTTCTGTATATTGTCATATTATTTTAACTATATTTTATCTTCTTTATAAGTGAAGAGGATATGTATTCTCTTTATTTTTCAATTATTATTCATGTTAATTGTTTTAGAAACCTGAAAAACATATGAATGTGCATTAAAGTTGATAATAATTTAGTATCTAAACCTATTTTAATTTGCAATTGATGAGCTTAATGTTTTTACAAGACGAATTAATATGTGGAGATGAGAAGATGGGTAGTTAAATAATATTTAATTTATAAAATGCAATTAGGAAATTATTTAATTTATTAATATTACTAAAAATTCATTATGGGCATAATATACTAATAACAAAATTATTAGAATAATAAAAATTTAATTTATAATAAGGTTAATGCTAACCACACTTTAATAATAAAATTATAATTTATAATAAAGTTAATTCGAACAAAACTCTCTTTTGAAGCTAATTACATTTATAATAAGGTTAATGTTAGGGACACATGTGTTTTCCGTATAAAGAAAAGTAAGTTTAAAGCGAGTGGAATTAACATTACCCTTTTAAGTTAAAACTTAAAAGCCTTCAATTTACAGACTTTTTCTGTACACTTCGGTTAACTTCACCGAAGCATTGTATTTTCTTAACTTTTTTTTTTTTTTGTTTCAGTCGAAGTTTACCGAAGTTCACCGAAGTCCATTATTTTTAAATACAAGTGCATTTCGCTTCAGACACAATGGAAGTCGACTCAATTTGGTCAACTTTTGTGGAATTGAGTCAATTATTGACCCCATGGGAGTACCAAGGTGAGACTACGAAACGAGTCTGAATTCGACGAATGGTCAAGGTGGCATCCTCGAACACTCTTCTATTCCTCTCCTTCCAAGGAGCCCAAGCTATTGCCCCCCTGAAAGGAAAGGTCAAACTACCCCTGCTGGAGAGGGGAAAGAAACTGAACGGCAGTAGGATGCAAAGCTCTAGAAGGATCGAGAGAAGATTCAAGAGATGCGAAGGTGATAAAGGAAAATAGGACTAGACATCTCTCTCCACCTGACAATGTCAATAAATGTTCCACAAACTCCTTTGCTAAAAGGCACATGAAACATCTGTTAGCCAGACACCATCCTTTATACATAAGATGATTGCTAATTAGGATTTTATCTAAAACCATTGTTCACAAGAAAAATGATACCTTAGAAGGGATCGAAGGGAACTACACAGCCTGATAAGGAAATGGTAAATTGGGCCCAATTTGTAAGGCTTGCAAAAAAGATCTCACTGAGGACTGCCCTTTGTTGCTTGGAGACCAAACCGACTATCTCTAACGAGAGAGTTTTGGAAAAACTTGCTGATTTTGGGTGAATAATCTCACTAGGTCCCGAACTCCTAATCAAATAAGTTATGCCTCAGCTTAGGGACCAAATAGGTGATCCTACACGCCATTCTAAATACTCTGCAACTGAAGCCTCCCTATTTGATGCTAGGAGAAATAGGGTGTTGAAAATCTGCTTAAGAGGAGATGGGCCACACCATTGATCATGCCAAAAGCTGATTTGTTTTGCATTACCTACCTTGAGACATGTGAGATTAAAAAATTCAGCCCAACCTTGTAACATGGCTTTTCACACCACTAGCACCTATGGGACCTTGCCCTTGCTTAGGACACCTCCTATTAGGCTCCCTGTGCCTAGCCACTATCACGGCCTTCCCCAGGCTATCCTCCTCCTCACCATAACGCTAGAGCCACTTTCCCAAAAGGGCTTTGTTCACCCTTGTTAGGGGGTGGTGAATATTGAGGCTGTCCCCGCACTTGGATTGAGAAATGGTTTTCCAGTCCACCAGATGATATTTTCTAAACATTACTTTCTCATTCCATAAGAATTCTGTTTGTATAGTTTCAAGAGTGGATGCTATTGATTCGAGAATCTTAAACAGGGATAAAATGTATGCCAGTAGGCTACACAGAGTACTTCTAATTAGCTTGAGGATTGGTAGCAAACTCTTGTATACTTTTTAATAATAAATAAATATAAATAAAGAGACAAAATCTTCAACCCCTCTAAACGAGCCAAAAACATCGATTTTACATCTCGATGGGTTTCTTCTTTATAGGTGAAGACTTAATATGCATGTCAAGCAAGGTTTTAAATAATGGTTTTGACAAAAATGTAATGGCCAAGAAGGAATCTATTATGTAACGGCTAAACCGTTACATAACGGGCATATGTCCCTTGATCATAGCGGTCGCCCGTATTTCATTTAAGCTTATTTTTGGATTTAAGCTGGATTTTTTTTTTTTGATTCCCAAGAAATGTAAAGGAATGGTCAAAATCAAGATTGGAATGGGTGAGGAGAGTAAAATTGAACAAATGGGAAAAAATGGGTATTTGCTGTTACGTAATGGTCGACTGGGCCCTTATGTATTAACACCCCTTTTTTTTTTACGTATCGCGAAACGTGATGACATTGCTCTTAACGAAACAGTTAGGTAAAGATTTCGAGTTTTTAAACCATGATATGCAACCAAAATAGATTTACTTATACTCTTCTCTATGTTGTATTGTATTGTTGTGATACAAAATGGTCAATTCATAATCTTCGTGATATATATGGGTTTGAGGGAGGTGTTGATGTGCGTATTGTGGCAGTTTTACACCTGGTCTTAAATTTAGGCCAATGTTATTTTATATAAACATAAAGGTGAATATTCATATATTTGAAGTAGCTCCCTAACTAGGGTAGTCAAGGATATGATGTTTGACAAATTTTCCCCTTGGCACAAGAAAACAGCTATCAGGATGATCTACCTGTCTTGATTAAGGGCTTTAAAGAAATTTTCACATGAAGTGTTCTAATATGAACAAGTGAATTAAGCCCCCTCCCATGGAGGTTGCTTGCATTTTATTGAGAGGACCATGGATTTATGACAGAGTACTGAAGCATGACAGTGACGCGAATTCATACACATTTCTCTACGAGGGGCTTATGACAAAGTTGATGCCTATGAAAAGTCCGAGTCTCCTATAAAGCCGACAACACCAAAAATAGTTGTATGTCAACTTGCCGCTACAACCATTAATTTCGAATTTTAGTCCAAACTTCAAACGCGTCGAAGGGCACAACTGAGGAATTGGAGCAGTCAGAACTTGTAGATGAGCAACCACATCAACCAGTTTCAAATTTTGCTCCTTATCAATTGTCACTATATGAGAAGCATGAAGAACTAATTGGACCAACATAGAAAGTTAAAGAGGCTAATATGGTGAAACATTTCAAGGAATTTGAAGCTACACCAATGCAGCATATTGACTTTTTCATCCTTGACAAATTCAATGATGAACTTGAGATGTTGGGTATGTATAAGTACAAGTTTGTAAGCTTTTATGCCTGTTTGAGTACACAATAGGAGAATTTACTTTAGAAGTTCGCACCGGAAGCATGTAGGATTTCTGATGCAAATGAGCATTAGAACTCGAGGTTGAGTTTTTTCCAAAGGCAGGAGCTGAATGCTGCAAAGAAAAAAAGCTGAAAATATAAATTTTCTGGTGTGGGACCCACCTGATACAAGAGACCCAACCTAGGGCGTTACCTATTGTTGCTAGAAAGGTCTACTATATTGAGAGAAATAAAAATATCTCAATTCATTGGTATTTTTGTAATTATACCAGATTTACAGATTTTCAAGTATCTTACGACATTTTCCAGCTAGCAAATATTAGTAAGGACTAAGTAGTATTAGTATTATACATTAATTATTGTCTAGAGTAATTGTTTTGGAAATATCTTACATTAGTATTTTGAAATTTTAGTAATTGTTTTATTCTCTTTCCATGTAACTTAAAAGAGAATTAGAGTCTAATTAGAAGTCCTTAGTGGTCTATAAATGCACCTATACTTATTTATATTGGGATGGTATTTACTATTGCAATTTAAGAATTAATAATAGGTGTTCTTCTTGGATTCATGAGCTACTGATTGCTGAAATCAGAGGTTATTTATTGATTGAAATTGATTTTCCATAGTTATCTTGTTTTTCATTTGGAGCTATTCCCTTGTTGGAAATTAGAAGTAGATTTCAATATTAGGGTTCCTGTACAAAGGCTGCCGCACCACTCAGCTCATTATGCCATGCTTTATCCTTTGACCAAAATTATCAACTAGTTTAGGATTGATCTATAGGTGATTTTCCTTTTTATTTTGAAAATTCCAGCAATAGTTTTTGTTGATCTTTGAATTCAAAATCCTAAATCTTGAGCTTAGCTTTGCTATATTCGTTAGGTATTGATTTCAGTCATCGAAATGCCCTTTTGCTTACTGTTCTAAGGATCCAAATAAGTTCCTATTGATAAGTTATTGGGTTTTAAATCAAAACCATAAAACCCTAATTTTGGTACATGCTTTATTGTGGAAATTCTGAATTATTCCTTTGATGTTGATCTTAATCTCAATTAAATCATAGGGTTTTGTTACTTGAAGATTGACCTATATTCAACCTCAATTTCAATTGTTGAGTGAAACCCTAGATCTAATTTGAATTATACAGCTTTTATAAAAAAAATTCAGTTAGGTCCTTCAGGTATTTAACAGATGGAGATTGGAAACTTGTCAGATCAACCTGAAAATTGGATCAGAACTAAAACTTTCCTCATAGATCATCATTGTGAGTTTGTGACCTTGATTTACGAGTTTTAGTGATAAACTGGATATGGTTATTGTTTATATAACTAAAATAACGGCTGTTGGTTTTGTAGGTTAGATTAAGTAGTGATTTGGATTGTATATGAGGTTTATATTTTATGGATCTAAACATTCTTTGGAATATAGGGCTTGTGTAAAGCAGTGTGAGAAGACTGGATGTGTGGGGGATAGATGCTTTCAGCACTGCAGATTCTCCTCCGATGGGGATGGGGTCTCCGTTGATGGTCCATGGTCCATGCAAGAACCCCTTTACTTGCAATGGAAACAATGGGATTGCCAGAGTGAATGTCGTTATCACTGTATGCTTGAGAGAGAGGAAGAAAGAAAGACACTCGGTGATGGACCCATCAAGTATCATGGGAAATGGCCCTTCAGGCGTGTATTTGGGATTCAGGTTTGCCATTTTACAAGTTATATTTCCAGTTACCATTTTTCTTTATTAGTGATATTTTGATTATTTATCTAGTCTACTTATTGACGAAATGACATTCATGTATTCAGGAGCCTGTTTCGGTGGCTCTCTCTGCATTAAACCTTGCAATGCAATTCCATGGATGGCTATCATTTTTCATCCTTCTATACTACAAGTTGCCTCTAAGGCCGAATAGGAAGACTTACTATGAATTCACCAGTTTATGGCACATCTACGGGCTATTATCAATGAACTCCTGGTTTTGGAGTGCTGTTTTCCACAGTCGGTAAATGTTTTTCTTCTCTCCTAATAGAAGCATACAGTATCAAAGTAAAAGGTAAGGACGCAAGGAATAGAGTCCTCCATTTTCAGTGTGTTCTATTCCAACCACTTTGGGAAAAAAGTAGCTAGTACGTTGGCACTACAAGGTAGGGGTGGGTAACAATCTTTGATCCGATCTACCAACCCACTCGAACCTGTCCAGCTTTCTCTCAGGTAGTTGAGGTTTTCAACCTGTTGGTCAGGTTCCTCGGGCGGGTTCTAATACCTAGTAAATTCATATATATATATATATATATATATATATGTATATGTATATAATTATGCACTTATAATGGATTAATAGTTACATGAATCTGTAGCTTAGTAATTGTTAAATATATTGCTTATTTTTTTTCTTTTTGAAAATTTATAGCTAATATAGTAGAGTTAAATAGCAAGATGTGTTTTCTTAATCACTTATAATAATTAAGGCTTTACTATTATTTATTTATTTGCAAAAGAAAATAGAAAATGTAATGATCAGCTTAAACCAGGTCTTGAACTGGGTTAGCTTTTGGTCATATATGCCAGGTTGGGTTCAGGTTGTTACCCCTAAAAGTTAAACTGGTCTTGATTGAGCCTTTGTCCACCAAGTCCAGGACTGAACTGAATCCAACCTGACCCATTGCTACCCAGCATGTGAGTAACATAAAATTTTACTAGAATGAGGTTGACAGTGACACCAATTTGTGCCCATTTTGGTTACTGATGATGTCATTGGGGAGAGCCATATAAATTTATGCGTATATATGCTGTAGTGAAGCTGGATCAAACCAAGTCCAAAATATGTCTCTTGGCAGAAGTTACTAAGTATGAACTAAGTTCTTTCTTTTTTACTGTGGCATTGTCATTGGTTTATTTGCAGAGATGTGGATCTGACGGAGAAGCTAGATTACTCGTCTGCTGTGGCATTACTTGGTTACTCCCTCATTCTGGCTATACTACGAAGTTTCAATGTGAGAGATGAGGCTACAAAGGTCATGGTTTCTGCTCCACTCATCGCATTTGTAACAACCCATATCTTGTACCTCAACTTCTATAAACTTGACTATGGTAAGCCCTCACCTCTCCCCTTGAAATCTCCATCTGTTAAGTGATGCACAAATCCCGGATTGCTATATGAGCTCTTGCACATTACTTCCACATCCATGTCTATATTAGGAATAAATTTGGAAGATATTGTTCACATCTTCCAGGATATTTGCATTCACATGACACATATACTCATCTATCTAGGTAATCTAAAAATTTCAAAGCATAGAAACTGCATTGATTGAGCAATCTGTACTCATGTGAAATTTATACTCTAAACTGTCGCGTAGTTTTTACTCCTATGTCTTTTAACTCTTCATTAGATGCTCAAGGATGCCTGAAGACAGCAATTTTTCTGTCTATGACCTGCCTGATGAATGACATCTGATGAATGGCATAAATGTCTTGTGATCTGGGTTGTGGACACATCTCCTGAGTTTGTGTTGTGATTAAGGAAAATTTCCTACAAGATGGCTGAGCTGTCTCCCGAGGGAGATCTTAGCTCTTCTAGTTTTTTTTGGTTGTGACTTTTCTTCTAGTTTATGTTCATATAATGTGTGTTTCCTTCTGCCTTTTTGGAGAAATGCTACAGAAACTGGGTTGTGCCAGATATGGCTGGGCACAAGACTTAAAAGAAGCCACTTTTTTCAAAATAGTGAGCAGCTGCTTATTTTAGCAGCTACATCTAAAATTTAAACCCTGATACTTTTAGCATAAGCTCTAAAATTAGCAGCTGCTCATTATTTTCCCGAAACCCCAACCTTCACTAACACTAAATGGCTTTTTTCCAGGCTTATGCCCAGCCTCGTTTGATGGTAGCATTGTTCGTGTGTTTTGGCCAAGGGTGTGACCATTTTCAAAATTCTAACAGGGTTGAACATGAAAGTGTGTGTTGTCATGGGTGTCGTTCAGCTGCTGCTTTGGGCGATCTGGGCTGGTGTCACTCACCATCCTTCCCGCTGGAAGTTGTGGGTGGTCGTCATTGGGGGAGGTCTTGCCATGCTCTTGGAGATCTACGATTTCCCCCCATATTGGGGATTTGTGGATGCACATGCTCTCTGGCATGCCACCACTATCCCTCTTACCTACATTTGGTGGAGCTTCATCAAGGATGATGCGGAATTCGGGACATCAAACCTCATTAAGAAGGTAAAGTAGTGTTCTACAGATCCCAATTGTGTTCCAATCAAACAGAGCAGATTGTATCAATCACTCTCTCTGTTAATTTATATATATGAATGCATTCCCTTTTCATCTCTGGAATCCTTTCTTGAAAGCGCTTGCTAGAGACCTTCGTTTCAAAAAATTTCGGGAGAAAGATGATTTCGAAGATGGAACATTTTGAGACAGGTTGTATGGAGTAGAAGTTATTATATGTTTGTTCTAATAAACTAGAAAGATCATATGGATGAACCTCTACATGAATGACAATATTAGAAAGAAAATGCAAACAATTTGGAAAGAAACGAAGGTATGTACTTGGAATGCTGATTATTATTAACCATGTGGAATTCTCTCATACATTTCTTAAATCGTTCATCTTTATCCTTTTCATCCCTTTATCTGGTGCATTTGGTTAGCTCATCATTTTTTTAACTTTGCACTCTGTGATTGTGTGTAATTTTGCCCTTGCTAGAGAGATCTTAGTAGTATTTCTTGCAGGTCACTATGCAAATACAACGTCACTAAGTGACTTTTACATCTCCTTCATTGTCCTGTTTTCCTTATCTGACTCTTAATCAAGGTTAGGTAATGTTCGAAGTTCTTCGTTCAGCATTAAAGGGGAGAGAGGGAGAGAGGGGGGCATGCCTTACCATTTAAAGACCATGCCCACTTTTGTTCCCTGAAGCAGGCGAGACTGATTGAAATCTATAAAAATAAGAATAAAGAAAGAAAAAAAAGGAAGGGCTTTCCTTTGCCCTTTTTGATTGAGAATTGTATTTGTGGCTACTTTTGTTTTACCAGTCTGCCAGTCCCTAATAATTAATTCTCACTGACCACGTCCTATAAGCTATGTTTGGTTGCCGAGAAAATTGGTGAAACATGGAAAAGGAAATAAAATTTTGGATTTCTAATACAATTTTTAGTTGTGTTTTGTCTAATTTTCTTTTCTTTTCCATGTTCTTATTTTATGGACAACCAAACATAGTGATAGGGATCATCGAACCGAATAGCAATAAGCCCCATTTGAAGATGCTCATATGAGGAACGTCTCGAAATAATACATGGAGATTCAATTAACCGAAATTCAGAAGTTGGAATTTCATCTCTACCCTCGAGAGCAGCATTTATAACACGACCAAAATAAGATTCACTCATGGGTATCTCAACAATCCTTCTTCTTGCTTTTACATAACTTCCTTCTTGCTTTTACAGAACTTCCCACTTGTACCACTTCTGTTCCCTAGGAATGAGCTTGCCCTAGGGGTGTTATCTGTAATGTACCATTAGGTGGTGTTTGGTAATACTAATCTAAATAGGTAGAGCTTGTTTGAAAATTGTGCTTAGTTGGACTTTAGATTGTTAAGTTGAATGTTAATTGCATTTCTACATCTTTTTGAAGTAGGAGTTTTACCTCTAAAGTAAAAAGTAGCTATGAGCTACTTTTTAAAGTAGAGGTTTTTACCTCTAAAATCTATACTTCAAAAAGATCTAACATCCAATTAACCTTCAACTTAACTAGTCCAACGAAGCACAATTTTCAAATAAGCTCTACCTATTTAGATTAGTGTTACCAAACGCCACATCCATGGTATAATGTATACAAAGTTTAGTCCAGCCAGGTCTAATCTAGCTTCGGTTTACCACTGATGGATGCCCGAGGTGGGACGTCGGGCATCCACACATCATTGGACACCTGGTGATAATTTGGGGGAGAAGTCATTTCATTTTCTCCCCATGATTTTGACTTCTCTCCGTTTGGACTGTTATAGATAGAGGTCTTTCAAAGTAAAAAGAGAAAGAGGGAGAGAGAAGGGTAGGCTTTTTGGCCTACCAGATTGCTTCCACCTCCTCTAACTGTCTTCTTCTTCGTGAAGAGGACATCTATCCTCTTAGTGGGAGAGTGGGGAGTTATTCCCCACCCTCTTCTTACAATTCATGGGTAAGGAGAGGGTAGTGGGTATTATATCTACTACTGGACTGCCAGATTGCAGTGAAGATGGCTTCAGGCCAATCTTTGATTTAAGGCAATAGGGGCATTCTTTGTTGCCACGGTGCGGTCTATTAAAGACCCATTTAACTTAATTTTAATTTGGAGCAGTAAGGGGGCTCTTTGCTGCCATGGTAGGGATTTATTAAAGACCCCTTTAATTTCATTTGAATCATAGTGGGGTTTTTAAAGACCACTTTAACTTAATTTTAATTTGGAGAAGCAAGGAGCTCCTTGCTGCCATGGTAGGGTCAGTTAAGGACCCCTTTAATTTGATTTTTAATTTGGGGTAGCAAGGGGGCTTCTTGTAGCCATGGTGGGGTCTGTTAAAGACCCCTTTACTTTGATTTTAATTGGAGCAGCAAGGCGCTCCTTTTTGCCATGGTAGGGTCTATTGAAGACCCCTTTAACTTAATTTTAATTTGGGGTCTATTGAAGACCCCATTCGCAGGCCAGTCAATGACTAGCCAAGTCCGTGACCATAAATGGCCAAGGACTCAACCCAGATCAAGGGTAGGACTCATGGTCTCACCATGCTTTGTTCCACGGACTGACTAAGGTCAGACCTTGGTCCGCAACCCAAATAGGCTTTGGACCTAACTCAGGCCGCGGGTGAGACCCATAGTCTCACCCCTTTAATTTACGGACTGACCAAGGTCAATCATTTCCCAACTGGTAGTTAGATATTGACTGCCATGTGGCAATGAATCCCTAATAAAAAAGGACTCTCTACTAGCTTTGGGGGATCCCAAGATAGAGATCCTTTTTTTTCTCCAATGACAGAATGCCATATGACACCCCATCCGAAAGGGAAACCAATTTGGAGTCCTTCAAGAAAAGGGACTCCCATTCGTACTAGGTTTCCCCAAGATAAAGGAAACCAACTGTCAAAGGACAAATGACTTTGTTTGAAAATGAGAGAACTTTTTGATTCCTAAAAATAGGAAGTCAAAGGGGAGTCCAAAAAGAACTCTCCAAAAGCTATACAAAAGGAGTTTCTCACAAGAAACTCCCACGATGAAGATGAACGTAGAATACATACAGGAGACTACCAAAAGCAAAACAACACAAAAGATAGTCTTCATTCTTTTGCAGGAAAAGAGCAACCAAGGAGGAAAAAGAAGGATCTCCCATCAATGAAGAGCATCAGGTAAACCCCTCAATATGGTCACGTCTTTTTCTTTTTCCCTTTTCTTGACACAAAAACCTCAATGAGGTATCCTGTAACGCTTACATGAGATCTGGGCAACCCCATTTAATAAATAAATACTTTATTCAAATATTTGTTTTTCTTTATTTCTTCTTCTTAATCAGAGGTTCTTCCCCCAAATTAGGAAGGTAATTAACAGTCCGGATTTAATCGGATTGGAAGGATAGTCGCCCACACAAAATAATATACTCCATACAACAATGGAGGCAATTTGACACGCAACAAAGTTTACGCATTACAGGCATAACTAGAAATTTATAATGCCCATATCTGGTTCTGAATGTAGACTTATGCACATCTTCAGCCTTTATCTTCAACTAATGGTAGCCTGACCTTAAATCGATCTTAGAGAAGTGCTTCGGTCCTTGCAACTGATCGAACAGGTCATCGATCCTAGGCAAAGGATACTTGTTTTTGATTGTGACCTTGTTAAGTTGTCGATAGTTGATGCACATCCTCGTCGAACCATCCTTCTTCTTCACAAATAACACCGGAGGTCCCCAAGGTGACACTAGGCTGCACAAAGCTTGATCGACACGTTGGTGCGGCTCGGCTCGGCCCGGTTAGGCTCGAGATCGGCTTGAATTTTAGGCTCTAACGGGCCAAGCCCAACCTAAAAAAATCCTGAAAACTCAATCAAGTCAAACTCGGGCCAACCCCTATGCGGCTCGACTCGAATATTATAAAAAAAAAAAATTATTTATATATATCATTATCATATATATAAATAATATAAAATATTATTTTTAAAAAAAGAAAAAAGAAAAAAAGGTATTTAAGCCGAGCTCGAGCCAAGCCAAGCCCGGATCGAGCTTGAATCAATTCGGGCCGAGCCGAGCCGAGCTTCGAGTCAGGCTTTTGAATTTGGGCTGAGCTTTAAGCCGCGCTTTCAGGCTTCATTTCGGGCCGAGTTGAGCTTCTTCAGGCTTGGCCAAGCCTGGCTCAGCTTGAAAGGGTTTGATCTAGGCCCGACCCGAATACAGCCCTAGATGACACACTTGGGTGGATAAATCCAAGATTGAGCAACTCTTCAATCTGCTCCTTTAGCTCTTTCAACTTTGCTGGAGCCATCCTATACGGTGCCTTGTAGATGGGTGCCGTGCCCGGAGCTAAGTCTATAGCAAACTCTACCTCTCTATCAGGTGGTAGGCTTGGTAAGAATTCATTTACCATTGAAATGTTTGAAGAGTTTGTCACTTCCGGTATGGAAATACTCAAAGCTGCGAATCGAGCCAAATCTCTCTTCTTCAACCCTCTAAAATGAAATGAAGGTTCGCCGATTGGTTTGAAGTTAACCATCTTCCCGAAACAAATCAACGTGGCCGTGGTAGGTGGAAAGCCAATCCATGCCTAGTATGACGTCGAAGTCCTGGAATTCAAGAACAATCAGATCGGCTGACATTTCTCTTTGACCCACCCGAATATCTCAAGCTCGATAGACCTTATCCGTGATGACTAAACTACCAACATGAGTAGCGATAGATAGATTACGGTCTAACAGACTTGGCTCTATTAGAAATTCTTGTGCAAAACTAGGTGTGAAGAAGGATTGAGTAAAACCGGTATCAACCAACACATGAGCTAATAAAGTCATTTACCAACAAGGTGCCTGAATTGGATACGTAACTAAATGTGTTAAATCATGTGCACAAACAAATATTATATACTTAACATGTTGATACATAGTAGTAAACATCATCATCACATAAAAGGAATAATAGCATACATAACTGAATTTATAATTAAACGTACCCTGCACAATGTCGTCGGACGCCTATGCATCTAGCTCGGAAGTGGCAAACACCCGGCCCTGAGCTGGCTGGCAAGGTTGCTGAGGTCTAGGGTCCTTGGGTGGCCTCTACTGCATGGACTGCCTACCTGGTGGCCTGACTCCCTCAAGCTGAGTCTGCGGAGGCATCTGTCGAGTCTGAACTGGGCATTCTCTAATCCGGTGGGTAAGATCCCCACAACGAAAACAACCTCCAATAGTTGATTGGCATTCCTCAGCTAGGTGCCTCTTGTCACACTAGCTACATGATGGATAGGTAGGTGTTAGCCAAATGGTTACAACCCAAGGACCCTAATTGATTTTGATGATAACCAAAATAATGAAATGACCTTTAAGGTACTAATGTCAGTTTAAGTAATCATAAATCTCAGTGATCTAAAGGCATTAGCTGCAATTCAATTCAAATCATGGATATGTTATCAAGAATAAAGAAGTGAAAAGAAGCCAAAGTTTCAAGAAGCTTCAAGCAACCAAAAATTCCTCAAGGAAGTTCATGCATGCTAAACTCTACAAAAAGAAGAAATGAGTCATCTAGGAAGATATCAAGAAGGGATCATCTGATATAGACTCAAGACTCAAGAAAGTCATGCAAGTTAAGTTGTAGCCAGTGAAGGTATTTAGGACTTTTGTAAAAGAGTTTTCAATAGTTGATAGTGGAAAAAACTCATTTACCTAGAAAGACCTTAGGATCCTTAAAGACCAAATTAAAATATGTTTAAGGACCTTAAAATAAGTCAACAAACTTTAAAAGGTCATAACACAAAACCCTGGAATTCAATCTCATATGAAAAGGTTTGAAAAATCGGATTGGTGTAGATCTTGCACCATCCAGTCGACTAGATGGTCCTATCCAGATGACTGGATAGGCCAGAAAACTCAATTCTGGCCTCTGTGAGTTAAAACTCGATTTACAATCCTTGATTAATTTAATGATCAATGGAAAATGATGTTTAATCCTTTAAATGATCGTAAAAACATGTTTATCATATTAATGATCAAAGGAAAAATGTTTTTGAATCAAATCAAAGTGCCAAAAGTTGAGAAAATCTTATGAGTGCAAAAGTTGCACCATCTAGTCGATTGGATGGTTCCATCCAGACGACTGGATAGACCAAAAATCTATTTTTGGTTCTGAACATGCTTTTCCGATTTTGAACCCGATCTTGATCATTTGTTAGTCAATATAAATTGTTTTAATGATCATAAAACTTTGATTTTAATCGTTTAAAATGTTTTTAAAAGTATTTGGAAACCAATCAAATCTTTAAAAGTTGGAAAAAGTCGGTTTGCAATGATTAGCGTCATCCAGACGACTGGACGAAAGTCCAGATTTGACATCTGGACTCTGCGATCATCCAGACGACTGGATGCCTTCATCCAGTCGAGTGGATGACCCGTCCACATTGACATTAATTTCAACGGCTATATTTATAACGGGAAGATTGCATTAAATGCATCCCCAACGGCCATAAAATTCTGGGATCTATAAAAAGAGATGAAATATGAATGATTAATCATCAATGCTCAAATCCAAATCACTTGAAAATCATTCATCATCGTTCTAAGTGAAAAATCCCCAAATTTCCATACTCAATTTTTCTGAGCTTTCTACTTCTTCTATTGAGTGATCCTTCTAGAAATTAGCGAGTGTATTCAAATCATATCTAGCACTTGTTAGGATCTTTATTTCGGATTAGTATATCCACAAATCCTTCATTATAAAAGAAAGTCAAGAATCGTCGATTCTTACATTTGAAGCTGCTGCTTCAGTTTCAGCAAGAGAGGGGAAGTGCTCTGGCAGTGTAAAAGTTATCTCCCGGCCTAAAGGAGGGAGTGTAAGGTTCTGTCTTAACCAGAAGAGAGGCTGTAACGGTTTAGGCTTCACCTGTGAAGAAGTCTGAGCGATTTAAAGAATCGTGGTGAATTCTCTAGCCGGAACAGCTTGAGGCAAGGAGTAGGCTAGGTTTGCCGAATCTCGTGAACAAATCCTTGTTTTTGATTCTCTAACTTTTCTCCTTTACTTTCTATATTACCGTGATTAATTTTTAGTTGCAATAAAAATTATTTCCGCTTTACAGACTTAGAGTCTGAAATTTTTAAATTTGCCATAGACCCTATTCACCCCCCCTTTTAGGATCATTACCTGGCAACAGTAGGTACCCAAGGAGTAGGAGGAGTGGCCCATGGATTCTGAAGAGCTACTGGTGCAGGCCTCTGGTAAGGGGTAGGCCTAGCAACTGGCGCTAGACCCGACATCCTCGGCCTCTCCCTCTTCTTCATAAACTCCTCTAAATTCTTCTCATCTATCAAGGTGTACACCTCCTACAGGTTTTAGGCTGATGCATCGAGACCTTCTCTCGGATAAAATCTTGCAAGCCTTGCTGTCGTGACCCAAAATACCCCCTATGAGTTAGGGATACATTGACTCGTGACCGCCGTATCATACCTCCAGTATAATACATAAGGCACACGTGGAGACCTGTCAGAAACACAACATATCTAGCAAAAGCGATAAAGAATGCACAGCGGAATAAAATACTAAACATAGCGGAAGCAAAGCGATACTCCTATAACTCAGTTCAAGTATGAACCAACAAAAGTATATACATGTGAGAAACCCAAAAGTGGAGTGGACAAACCCCACACATCACAAAATAACATCTTAAACTTCTAAGTCTGCTGATCAACAAAAGTCGAAATCTCGACACCTATCTATAGGACCATTGTCCTGATAATGATCCATGGAAGGCTCCGGATCGAAGTACTCTTCCTCCAACCATGGTTTCGTGCCACATATGTCGAACGGAGCCCGGGAACCTGCCGATGATAACAAATATCGGCTGAGCGTGGAATACTCAGCGTATACAAACTAATAACAATAAAGCATTAAGCATAGAGCATACGAATCATGGAGAATGAAATCCGTAAAAACATGTAAGAGCGTGGAAACCTTGAAATAACATGTGAGATGAGGTTCGAAACCAAAACCAAAACCGTAATCGTGTGAGTCATGCGATAATCATAGCCTTGTGAGTTCTTGTGAGTTCATGGAGTTACTTAGAGTCGTTTATGATCTGTAGAGACATGGAGATACCATAGAGCACAACATAGAGCATATCCTTAGAGATCTTAGAGCGTTACCTTTATGATCCGTAGAGCTTGTGAGACGATCTTAGAGCTTCTCATAGAGTTCCTTGTGAGTATAGTATGATCCCTAGAGCTTGATCCCTAGAGCTTGTGAAACGATCTTAGAGAAATCATAGAGTTATTTAGAATCGTCCCCTTATTAGTCTTTTTGTGAAAAATACCTTTTCGCACGTTGAGAAATCCATGGAAAACATCAATTCATGTGAGACATGCGAGCATATGAACATATGAGAGTAATAATCATATTTAGGCATCAAAATCCCTTAGAGGTATTTCATCAAACACTTAGAGTGCACCATAATGATAACTTACATCCATCATAGCATAACTTCCTTCCATACCATAGAAAATCAAGGTATATGTAGCATAGAGTAAGAAGAATCATATTTAACAACTAGTAGGATTGCAAGATTGGTAGTAGAGTGTATCTACCTTGGTGAAATCAAAGATTTTGATTCCCAAAAGCTTGAACAAGCAAGAACCTTGAGTTCTTGGTTGAGAATCACCAAAGGAAGTGGAAGAACCTTGATCTTCCACAAGCTTGATCAACAAGTAGTTCCTCTCCTTCTTCTCCTCTTCAAAATCCTTCAAAATAGGGCACAGAGGGTTTGTGAAATCCTAAGGCACGAACTCAGCCTTTATATAGGCAAAAGGTGGTGGCTAAAGTCTTAAACACCCTTAATGAAGAAAATCTGCGTATAACCGATCGATCGGTGGTACAGACCGAGCGATCGGTGGCTTATCGGTCGATCGGTGGTTTCAGCCAAGCGATCGGTTGAAAACACCCTCTTTGAAAAATTTTCCCATACAAAAAAGTTGACCAGTCGATAGCTACCGATCGATCAGTAGTTGACCGGTCGATCGGAGGATGGCACCGAGCGATCGGTGATCCCCTGATTTGTTGTAAAACCTTGTTCCGATTGCTTGGAACTCCTCCAATATCATTCTAACACTCTTTTATGCTTAATACATGCTCCTTAGTGATATCTAGGCCCATTGAACATGCACGCCATAATTCCAAACTCGTATATTAACATAAAGCCCACTAGTGCACAAAACCACACTTGAGCACTATTCACACACTATTCATCACCTAGTGCAATAAAGATTCGGGGCTCTGCATCCCTCCCCCCTTACAAGAATTTCGTCCTCGAAATTAGATCGACATCCAAAATATACAAGAACCCAAAATACAAAACTAACAAGGAAAACTACTCGAACAAGTGTGGGTACTTATCCTTCACATCGGCTTCTCGTTCCCATGTAGCCTCTTCCGTAGAATGATGCTGCCATCTCACAAGGACTAAAGGGATAGTCTTGGTACACAATACTTGATCGCGAAGATCCAAAATCTGAACTAGTTGCTCAACCAATGTGAGATCCTCTCTAATCTCCACAAGATCAAGAGCAATGACGTGAGACGGATCCGAAATGTATTTCCTAAGCATAGAGACGTGAAATACATTATGGATCGTTGCCATGTGAGGCGGTAGTGCTACCTTGTAAGCAACCTCACCAACCCTCGTGATGATCTCAAATGGTCCTATGTACCTAGGACTAAGCTTTCCCTTCTTTCCAAATCACATGATTCCCCGACTTGGCGAAATCTTCACAAAGACCCAATCTCCAACTCGAAATTCCAAATCTCTACGGCGAGTATCCGCATAGCCCTTCTGCCTATCCTGACCAGTTTTCAATCGTTCCCGGATAACTTTGACCCCCTTTCTATGGTCCACTCGATCAACTCAGGACCAAGAACTTTCCTCTCACCAACTTCATCCCAGTATAGTGGAGATCTGCAACTGCGACTATAAAAAGCTTCGAAAGGCGCCATCTGGATGCTTGCCTGATAACTATTGTTGTAGGCAAACTCAACCAATGGTAATTGTTCCTCCCAACTACTCTGAAAGTCTAGCATACAAGCTCGGAGCATATCTTCCACAACCTGATTCACTCGTTTAGTCTGCCCATCAGTTTGAGGATGAAAGGCGGTGCTGAATTCCAAATGAGAACCCATAGCATCCTGAAAAGTTTTCCAGAACCTGGAAGTAAACATAGGATCTCGATCAGATACGATAGAAACTGGCACACCGTGCAGACGAACCACCTCCTTGACATATAGGGCTACTAACTGATTTGCATTGAGCATAGTCCGATACGGGGGAAATGTGCAGACTTAGTCAATCTGTCTATAATCACCCAAATAGTATCGGAGCCGTTCGCCGTTTGCGGCAAACCCATGATGAAATCCGTCGAGATATTCTCCCATTTCCATTCTGGAATAGGGAGGGACTGTAAAAGACCTGCCGGCCTCTGATGCTCGGTTTTCACCTATTGACACACCAAACATCTAGCAACATACTCGGCGACTTCCCTCTTCATGTTTTGCCACTAGTAGTGCTTCTTTAGGTTCGGATACATCTTGGTACCTCCCGGATGTACCGTGTACTTGGATCGGTGAGCCTCATCCAAAATCTCACCCCTCAATACGGTGTCGGCGGGAACACACAACATGCCCTTGAATGTGATAGCACCATCACCTTTCAAAGAAAACTCCTGATTGCCACTACTGACCGACTTGTCTCGGTAAGCAAGCAACTCAACATCTGAACCTTGCAATTCCTTGATTCGGCTCAAGAGTTGCGGCCTAACCACAATGTTCGACATCACCGGCCCGTAGGTGACATGCCTGAGAGTAGTGTCTAAGTTACACATATCATTCAACAACTTCCAGTACTCTTCTACTCTCAAGTGAGCCATAACCCCATAGGGTTTCCTACTAAGAGCATCGGCTATCACATTAGCCTTACCCGGATGGTACTGGATAGAATAATCGTAGTCCTTCATGAACTCCATCCATCGTCGCTGCCTCATATTCAACTCCTTCTGGAGAAAGAGATACTTTAAGCTCTTGTGGTCCGTGAACACCACGAACTCTTTCCCGTAGAGGTAGTGACGCCAAATTTTCAATACAAACACGACGGCTGCAAGCTCTAAGTCGTGAGTGGGGTAGTTTTGCTCATGCTCCTTTAACTGACGGGAAGCATAGGCGGTCCTGTTTATGCTGCATCAAAACACATCCCAGTCCAACTAGAGAGGCATCACTATAGACTTCAAAGCCACCGTTTCCGGATGGAACAATGAGAACAAGAGCTGTGGTAAGCCTCTTCTTCAACTCTTGGAAACTCACCTCGCACTTGTCACTCCAAGTGAACTTAGTGTTCTTCCGCGTGAGATAGGTAAGCGGAGCGGCTAAGCTTGAAAATCCCTGCAAAAACCTCCTGTAGTATCTTGCCAAGCCGAGAAAACTACGAATCTCGGTAACACTCTTTGGCCTTTCCCAATTCATCACTGCCTCAATCTTTGCAGGATTCGACTGAGATACCTTCAGTAGACACTAATGTCCAAGAAAGGACACCTTGTTCAGCCAAAACTTGCACTTACTCAACTTAGCATACAGACTATGCTCTCGAAGAGTCTGCAATACAAAGCGAAGATCTCTCGTGTGATCATCCTGTGACTTGTGAATACACAAGGATATCATCTACAAACATAATCACACAACTGATCGAGAGATGATCTGAACACCCGGTTCATCAGATCCATAAATGCTGCCGGCGCGTTAGTCAGCCCCAAAAGACATGACTAGAAACTCGTAATGGCCGTATCGAGTCCTGAACGCTGTCTTGGGAATGTCTTCCTTCTTGATCTTCAACTGATGATAACCAGATTGAGGTCAATCTTGAAAAAGAACTTTGCACCTTTCAGCTGTTCAAACAAGTCGTCTATCCGAGGCAATGGATAACGATTCTTGATCGTGACCTTGTTCAATTGCCGGTAGTCAATGCCATACGCATAGACCCATCTTTCTCTTCACAAAGAGCACCGGAGCTCCCTAGGTGAGTCACTTGGCTGAATGAAACCAAGGCCTTGCAATTCTTCCAACTGGCCTTTTAACTCCTTTAGCTAATAGGGGCCATCCTGTACAGAGCCCTAGAATCGGCGCCATGCATGGAGCCAACTCAATCGCGAACTCAATTGCCCGATTAGGAGGCAATCCCGGAAGGTCTCCTGACAGACATCCATATATTCACACACAACAGGCATGGATGTGGAGTCTCGCACTTCCACCTCTCGAGACTGAGAGCTGCAAAACGAGCAATGTCTCTCCTCTGAAGTCCTCTGAAATGAAATGGCTTCAACCAACGGGTATAAAATTTCACAACCTTTCTCAAAACACGCCCAACGTGCCCATGGTGAGCTGAGAGCCAATCCATACCTAGGATGACGTTGAAATTCCAATCCTGAAATCCCAGAAGGATCAGGTCTGTTGGCAACTCATGCTGCATAACTTGCACAACACTGCCCCGATACACTTTATCTGTCTCTGTAGACTTGCCCAATAGGGTTGAAATGGATGACTCTCGAGGTAGCTAACTCTGCTCGGATGTAAAATCCTTTTGCAAAGCTAGTCGAGATGAATGAATGAGTGGATCCCATATCGATTAACACCCTTGCTAAGCACTCATTCTAGTAATGAACCTGAGAATTGTAATCAACCCAAGGTATACCGTAAACCATACACACACCTTACATATAGATACAAGCATCGCAAAATGTCACATAGGATACATATATACCACACATCATGGCAACATTAGAACTTAGACAAGATCAAACTTGCGCGTACCTTGCACAACATCATCAGATGCCTGTTCGCGTCTCTGTCAGTTTATGGCAAAGACCCTGCCCTTGGTTAGCCTGACTAGGCTGCTGGGTGGGCGGCATGGCTAGAGGCCTACGATGAAGACCCCCTGCAATGAAGTCTACCTGCCTGGAGGCCGAACTCCCTGTGGTCCTGACTGTGGATGCTTACGCAGGCAATCTCGAATCATATGGCCCATCTCGCCACAGTGGAAGCATCCGCCTGACATTCTTCGTCAATCCCCCGTCTTGGTGCCGACAACCACAGACGGGTTCGCATTCCTCAAAAGTCTGTATGCGGAGGAAGCCGGAGGCATAACCCTCATAGCTTGTGATGTCATAGGGCATGGTGCCTGAGGCACAAAAAGAATGGTCTCTGAGCCGGCATCGGCTGGGAGAAACTGTACGGTTGCAGTCCTAGTCCCGTCTTCGCAGGACGAATGAACCACTAGAAACCCCAGAGACTGCTTTTTTTTCCCCGAGGCCACTGTCTCTTCTTCTCATAAAGTCTTCCGCATTCTTCCGTTGATCTTCGCTTCCTTTTTATGTCCCTACTATCTCTCTCTCCAAGACTCCACCTGCAGAATGGACACCCGATCTCGAATAAAGGCCTTTCAAGCCCATCTCAACTCCTGACACTGTTTAGCCTCAGTTGCAACCAAGTGAGGAGCAAACCTCGACAATTCGGTGAACTTAGCATCATATCGGCTATTTTTTTCTTTTTATTTACGCTCATCGACCCTTGCTCCAAAAGCATAAACTCCCTCGCTTTTTGTTTCCTGAATAAACTGGGAAAGTACTCTGCTCTCTGAAAGTCTCTAAGAACTCTACCCAAGTCTAGGGCACTCCTGCCTTTACAACGTTCTCTTTTGCCTTTGGGCAGCTCTTCACCAGTGTTCGGCTTCACCAACTTCCATCACGAAGGAAGCCCATTTTACTCTTTGCTCCTTAGTACAATGGAGAGCCCCGAAAGGTCTTCTCCAACTGCATAATACTCCAGACTCTGCCACCATGGGGTCCAGAGTGCCATAGAAGTAGGAGGCCGTATTCCGTGTCTTCGAAATACAGCATCAAGCCCCGCAGTGTGATGCACCGGTGTAGGCACAGAGTAGGAGCTGGTGGGTAGGAGTAGGTCTCGCTACCAACAACACCAAAGTCTCGGCTATGGAGTCCATAGCATTTTTTCTGCGTGAAATCGTACGGGTTCCTCTTCTCTCGAACTTCACTCCCTCTCTCGGTGGCCACCCCCCCGACGTCCCTCCTTATGGTAACCTCTAGTTAACTACTGTCCCGAGTGCCGCGTCTCATGATATCAAAATCTGAGATCCATTGGCAAACATGAGTCTAATCTGGATACCAACCTCACACATCATATAGTAGTTCAATATACATGAAAGTGCTGTATTACGCATATCGTATACATGAGGTATACACAAATCAGATAAGGTATAACTTAGAGTGTCCTAGAGTGACTAAGTTGGGCATCTACCCCTTTCTGGAAGTAAAACTCAGTACATAGTCTAAACTAGCGCCTAGACTAACGATCCTAGACTGACCGAGAACTCACTTGATACCGGTTATTTTCTTTTTTTGTGGTAACAAGCCTAAGACAACAAAAGGTCCATCTGAGTTCTAAGTTCAACTCGAAGAACTACTTTTTCCGCTTACTAGAGACTAGCCTATGTGACCTAAGGGACCTGAGGCTCTGATACCAAGTCTGTTGCGACCCAAATACCCCCTAGGCGTTAGGGATTTGTATACCTTGCGTGACCGTATTATCATACCTCCAGTATAATACATAAGGCTCACACGTGGAGACCTGGTCAGAAACACATATCTAGCGAAAGCGATAACCGAATGCACAGCGGAATAAAATACTAAACATAGTTGGAAGCAAGTGATTTTACTCCTATAACTCAGTGTCAGTATGAATCAACAAAAGTATATACATGTGAGAAACCCAAAAGTGGAGTGGACAAACCCCACACTCACATCACAAAATAACATCTTAAACTTCTAATGTCCCTGCTGATCAACAAAGTCGAAATCTCGTATATTCTATTTTCTATAGGACACAGCATCCCTGTATCTGCGAGTGATCCATGGAAGCTCCAGATCGAAGTACTCTTCCCCACCTCATACAGCTGGTTTTCGTGCCACATATGTCGAATCGGAGCTTTTTTCCGAGCACCTCCGCGATGATAACAATATTATTTTGGCTGAGCGTGGTTCATCTCATACTCAGCGTATACAAACAATAAAACAATAAAGCATTAAGCATAGAGCTACCAATATCATGGAGATCTTCTGAAATCCGTTAACAAACATGTAAGAGCGTGGAAACCTTGATTTAATATAACATGTAAGAGGTGAAGGTTGAACCAAAAATAACGTAATCGTGTGGAGTCATGTGATGTAAGCATAGCCTTTTTGAGTTTCTTGTGAGTTCATTGAGGTTTGTTACTTAGAGTCATTTATGATCCGTAGAGACTGGAGATACCATAGAGCACAACATAGAGCATATCCTTTAGAGATCTTTTAGAGCGTTGACATTTATGATCCGTAGAGCTTGTGAGACGATCTTAGAGCTCTCATAGTAGCCTCCTTTGTGAGTTTCATTAGCATGATCCGAGAGCTTGTTGAAACGATCTTAGGCACTCATATGAGTTTTTACCTTAGACTCGTTCCTCCTTATTAGTCTTTTTGTGATATAAAAATACTTTTCGTGGTTGAGATAATCTATGGAAAACTATCTGATTATTCTAGTCGAGACATGCATAGATCTGACACATACTGAGAGTAATAATTCTATTAGGCATCTTTATAAACTCCTCCTAGTAGGTATTTCATCAAGCACTAGAGTTTGCACCATATGACTATCGTACATCCGCATTGCATTAACATACTCCATGTGTTATATCATAGCAAATCAATGGTATAGTAGCATAGTTTTAGTAAGAGAATCATATTACAATTCTTAGTAGGATTGCAACTGGTTTTCGTAGAGTGTATCTAATTGGTGAAATCAAAGACTTGATTTACTTCAAAAGCTTGAACAAGCAAGAACCTTGATGTTCTTGGTGAGATGTCACCACAGGATAGTGGTAAGATACCTTGATTCTTCTAAAAGCTGATCAACATAGTAGTTCCTCTTTCCTTCTCCTGTCTCAAAAAGCCAGCAAATTAGGGCCATCAGAGGGTGTGTGAAATCCTAAGGCACGAAAAACCCAGCCTTTATATAAGCATACGTGGTGGGGGCTAAAGTCTTTTAAACACCTTAGAAGAAAATCTAAGTCATAACCCGATCGTATAGGGTGGGTAAAGATCCGAGGATCGTGTGGCTTACTGGTCTTTTTTCGATCAGTTGAAAACACCAATCTCTGAAATGTTTTGTCCCCATACACAAAAAAGTTTGATTTTTCTCTCTCCAGCGATAGCGATCGAGCGATCGGTATAGTGACCAGTTCGATCTTGTGAGGATGAAAGCGAGCGATTCGGTGATCCTTCTGTTTGCACGGAACTTGGTTTCGAGTTGCTTGGAATTTCTCCTCCAATATCATGTTCTTAACAGCTTTTTGCTTAATACATTGCTCATTAGTGATATGTATAGGCCATTGAATATTGAAACGCCATAATTCCAAACGCACTTTATGTTATTATACATAAAGCCACTAGGTGCTACAATTAAACCCACTTTGAGCAATATTCAACACTATTCAGCAACATAGTACAATAAGATTCGGGGCGCTACACTGCTCAAACCTCTTTGACTCATTCTCTCTATGGTGTCAAATGAGGAGCGAACATAGAGACCTCCATGAATTTGGCCCTTCATAGTTCTTGGTTACATGATATACTTCCCCTTAATCCTTGGTAGAGAATTCAATTCTCCTTCTGATCTAGTTTACAAAACACCAGGAATTTATTCTTTGTAGAAGTATCGAGGAACGTATCCCCTTATGTTACTCTTGCCCGGCTCAACTCCATTCCTCTACAGATTTAACCCTCTTACCAAATGTGTCGGCCCACATTCTTATGTCTACGATAGAAGCTATTTCACCCTTTTATGCTTGGCTTCGGTGGGCCTCATTAGCACGGTAATTTTCTAGTTGCAAGATCACAATTCTGGCAACTGCAGGGTCTCGTGTGCAAAGAAAGTTGGAGGACATTCCTGCCTGAAATGCTTCGGACTCCTATTTTCGTTGGAGGGTGTGAACATCAGCGGCTTCTTCTACCTTGCTTCTTCCTTCTGCCCTAGGAGAGTAGTCTTATGGGTGATGCTTAGTAGCATAATGGTCTCCAGTATTTACGGCCAGATCTCGCTGGTATCATCACCATCAGAGTGCACATCCACTATCTTCATGTTACCAAGACATCTCCTCAGTATTACCTTCTCGTGCATTACGCTCATAGCTTTCAATCCTGATGCACAATAAACATATTTCATCATGAGGAATGAGTTTTCCTACTAAGCATTTAATTATTGATTTCACCTTAAGCCTAGATATAATTAAGTTACAGTCCTGATCTTGATGTGCTTTTCTAAGTTGATAAAATCCCTTGTATTCTTGAACATAATATCATCAGTCCTTACTAAGCCGACTCTAATACCTTTGTTGTGATACCCTCTTTTTGTACAACCCCAAAACCCACCTTTTGTAGCATGGGCCTTTTGGGTTCCGCCTTTTACATTACTTTCCTACTTGACTCCATTAGTTTCAATAAGGCCACAGAGATAGAGATAATTTTTCCCATTTTAAATACAACCATAAATAATTATCTTCCATTATTATTATATTACAAACAATCCTTGGTAGCAGTCATAAACAATTCGAAATCCAAACTCCAATAAACATTAAACCAATCGAACTACAGCCACTAAGTGTACGTTTTCAATCTATTACACTATTCTCCATAAAATATAAGTGAATAAAATATTATAGTAGGGATAGCGATTAGTTCCCTGCTTCCTCCCTAAAAATGATCACCTTCTCTCCTTCTTTTCCTGATATCTCCTCACCAATTAAGGAGCGGCTGTAGGCTCCTGCGCTAACCCTGACACCTATAACAGGTCAACTGAGATTGTAATACACTCAGTGGATATCAGCTTTTAACATAACATAGCAATAACACAATCATACATGACTCAACATTGACTAGTTTCAGTCTTGATATTACATATAACAATATACAGTTTCATTTATACCATTCTATGTACATACTTCAGAGTGCAGAAACCTTTTGATATCATATCCATTTTTGATAACTTTCAGCGCCCTGTTTGTAAGATCATGCAGTAGCGCTTCACGACCCCAAAAACAAATACCGGAGGATGAATGTGAGATCTTGGAACCAGTGACTAAATTCACTATATAAGGCTTTAAAGGATACTAAAATCTGAAGGTCTTAAAAATTCTCAATTTAATTTAAACATAACTAAATGCATATCCATAATCAATTAACCCAATAGTAAAAATATCTGTGACATCCATCATGATAATCATCAAATTCTAAACTATTAACAGCAACTAGATTCCATAAGGTGTCAATTAAAGTCTCTGAATGACTGACAAACAAATTAAATTCAAAAAGTAGTGGCCACCTTGATAAGTATCTATTCTTCCGCGAAATATCACCTCCGTTCCCCGAATAGGTATTCATCTTTGTCCACGATTCGGGGCACTATCTAAATGATCAAACCTTGTCTTATCTGAACCTGCGACAACAAAAGTCATCGGTTAGAGTATACGAGTTACTTTCCTGCGTAGTCTACAGATTTCCTAGGGAACAAATATTTTTTTTTTTTTTTTTTTTTTTTTTTCCTTCATCTTTTTCCTCCGGTCTAACATGCTCCCCCCTTTTTCCACGATTGCTTCCATCCTCGTTTATCTATTCCTTTACCGAGTCCATTTTC
>JABCRI010001269.1:0-22780 GCA_015143295.1 Tetracentron sinense
GGGTAGCAGAGATTCAACGCTACCGTTCTTTTCACAATAAATAATTGAAGAGAGAGTTTCTACTTATCATGAATTGTGATCTCTTTAATGATGACTGTATACAACCATCCATCTTCATCCATTGTTAACTTTCTTTAACACTTGGACACTTTACTGTAACAGGAAACCATAGCAGAGATCAACTCAACCCTCCTTTTCAATACTAAATTGACGAAGAAGTTTACTAGGGCATGACCTGTGATCTCTTAAGTGGAATGGTGTGCAGCCTTCATCTTCATCCTTTGGTAATTGCCTAGTAACACATCTTTCGGCGCCTCAACATACAGAAACCACTTTGTAGCACAAGCTAGGAACACTCGCTTCTGAACTACCGAGAGAAAAAGGTCTCCGCCACTAATCCAATAATTGAACCTTTAACTGAAAGCCTACAATTTTTCATTGCCGTTCCGGAATTGCATGCCGCAAACACCACATAAGACTATCACGTAATATGTCACTAGCAATTCCATGAGATCAGTCCTCAAGATCAAGATAGCTCCATGTTAATATTTAGTAACACTGTAGGAGTAGACGAAAGTAGAAGTCGGTCATTACACTTGTTTTGTGCACTGGCAATTCCGCCCAGCTATTCCCTCAGAGCAAGATATAGCTCAATGTCAATTCAGTACTCTTAGAGCACACGAAGTAGAAGTCCTTCAGTACAACGTGGTTTTGCACGTGGACATGCAGACCAGTATTATCACACATGCCTAATTTAGAGGACTGCTGAGTGAACTTTCTACTCTTTGTCCATCCTGGATATAGGGTGCCATCTCGGTGAGCTCAAGAACCATGAAAGCCTCCTGGAAAGGGTTCGGAAGGTGTAGATTTATGAGGTTAAATCAGAAAAGAATAGGTACATGGCTGAGATCTCATAACCAATGCAATGTATTGTCCAGTCGTCCCAAGCCCAACATGTATTGCGTGTGTGTTTAAATTTCAGTCCGGGCATTAGTGCTCATTACCACATTTCGCTTTCACTTTTCTGACCCAAAACCCACATCAAACACGAAAATTCCAGTACATCATCAAGCCCATCCAAGCCTTGGCGTTGGCTACACAAATCTATTTTGCCATTCACTCTATCCTCTGGCCAAATCTGCAATTAAGCTGCATCTTCAAATCTTTTTCCACTACCCAATCATGCTGTTGTTGTCTTCTCCACGTCTCAAATCTTTTCTACTAAACCTTCTTTAGATGCAAGCTTGCAAAATTTTTATTATAGTATAACCTTTACCAACTTCTCTGGTTTCTCGCCTGCCATACCTACAAGGTTCTACATTGAATCACAACATGCAGTCATTTTCGTGACCACATGACTATAATACGTGAGAGAGCTTTATTTTAGTACTGTTGACCACCTTTTTTCCCAAAATAACAGAATAAAAAATAATAGATGTTTAGTATACGGTCAAAACGTAACATACCCACGCAACAGGATTGCGAGCTTTCTAGCAGCATAGCCAACGGCACGATAACGATGAACTATCTTCATGCTACCTTAATGTTTTGAACTTTGAAAGGACTCAGAAGCTGCTGCAAGATGGCCACCTATCTTTAGCTTCCCACTGCCACAGCTGCTTCATCAAACCCTAGACAGCATAACATAGAAAAGTGTTAACAGTTCCTCACATTATGTTGGCATCCGTTTTTAGTTATGTATCCCTTTCCAGAAAGACCTGCTTACGTTAGATTATGTGTTACAACAGGCAATCTAGCACCCTCCACATTTCGAATTGCTTCCATACATCCTTCCGCATCTGTAGCTGTTAGACAGTAGTGGGAATAATTATATCAGTGTTTGTATTATTAGTTTACTATGCAGTATAATTGACATATTTCCTTCTGCGAAAGTTTTTTTTTTTAAATGACCGATATTCCTGAGAAGATATATAAGACACCATAAAATTCAAAAGTCCGAAATATCTAATAAACAAAAGATACGAAGCTTTTCTACTTTCCCAGTGAAGGTACTAAAACGTATTTTTTTAGTAGGAAAAAATATGAGTGCACAATAAGTCTCAATCAGAGTGTGGTATGACAACTAGCAATCCTAAACAACTACCTGAGAACTAATACTCAAACAGAGAGGGAGAAAGAGAAGGAGAAACTAACAATCCCTTTCATGCCATAACTGAAAATCCACATCAACAAAGTTTCTACATTATTTATATGATTCTAGTGAAAAATCCACAAGGGACTGCCCACACCCTAAGACAAACACACAAAGAGTAAACCGAAATGGTTCATGAAACTTACGAAGGGCATTATAGAGTAATACAACATAACTTTTCCATTAACTGCAAACTAATCAAATACAACAACAAAATCTTTCCACAACGAAGCTCGTCCAAACGACTAGCTGCTGTTCCTTTACTAACAGCAGGAAATCTTTTTGCTAATGGTGCCCTTTGAGATCTCAGCTATGATGAATATCTATGCTCTCATGCACCTCGAGTAAGGAGTTTATCCATGAGGTTTCTCAATGCAAAATCTTGGGGTGAGTAAGTATCACGGATTCGAAGCTTGCATAGTCCCTATCAAAGCTCTAGTATACGTGTGAATTTTTTTTTCATTTCTAATTTAACATATATTGTTTCTTTTCACATCTTGTGCTTCCCTTTTTTGTCCAATGAAGGTCACCCGTTTAGGATCAATAAAATTGGGGAAAGAACAAAAATCAAGCACATAAGTTTCTCAATTTCTTATGGTACAGTAGTTCTAAAGTATCCCTGGGAGACAATCCCCAGCAGAAACACAGAAATTATTTTCTATCAATTTTTCATAAAATCTTTCAATGTTCGACTTCCGCCGAAGTCTTCTCTTCTGGTTGAAAGTATACTTAACCTTCATATCTGTAGCATAACTCCTCTAATTATACTTTCAATGGTTGCTCTAATATTACACTTACTTGAGGGTCCGTCTATAATCTTGCTAATCTTATGTGTCTAAAAATTGACCTCTTTTGTTTCTCTCTAACGTATTATCAGAAATTTCGAACCAACCATCTGGTTACTATAGAACTTAGTGCTGCTGATTAACCCATCGTTAAAAAAATTTTAGCTCACAGCCATAGCATATGGCATCTTAGAAACATACGTCCATGTGAGATGAGGATTTTAGAGAACATAATCTTTTAAGAATGAGATTTATCTTGAACTTTAAAAGAAAATAAAGTGAGTTCCAAGTAGTCAATCAGGAAAAAAATTCTCTGAGCAAAATTGAAAAGATCGACACTTTCAGTCTATATCCTGATATAGTGGAGGTGAGTGATTGTTGTCTACAACTAAAGCGAATATGTTATATAAATCCAAAAATCATCATCATCATCAATGCCTTATCTCAAAAATTTGGGGTCGGAAACACGAATCTTGTTATGCAATTCCATTCCATTAAAAGCAATAACTTTGGTCAAGTCATGTGTTATTGAAATCTTTTCTCACTAATTCCATCCACGTCATTTTTTGCCTTATTTTATAACCCTAAAATAAGGGTTTAAATTTTTTAACACTGAGATATGTTCTTTTAGAAACCTAAAGTTCCATGTATAAATAAGAAAATGAGTTTCTTTTAACAGCTAGAAGGAAAGAGTTTTGTATTTAAGAAATCGAGTTCTTAAAAGAAATCGAGTTTTTTCTTAAGTTGAATGAGTTTCTAAAAAATGTTTCGGAAAAGTTTCATACCGATTCATGGTAGTGGTACTCATTGGGACTGGTACAGAGGGGTAAACTAGGTTTGTTGTTAACTATGAGTTGAACAATACGCAACTATATAAAATTTTTAATTATTTACAAAAGAGTTTTAACTGCAAAAGATTCCCAGCTACGTCATATTAAATAAATAAAATCTCCAGCAGTTAAAAATGCAGGAAATAAATATGAAGTTATAATTGATAGAAAAGGAAGTTAATCAGACAAAAAGAACCAAGCTTGATATACCTGTGGAACCCATTTTGGTGAGACAAAACTCGTGGCCTCAACAACAGGTAAGCCAGAAGAAACTAGCCTTTGTATCAGTTCGACCTTTACAGCAGTAGGTACCATATTCTTTCATTTTGCAATCCATCCCTTGGACCAACTTCTACAATCTTCACAAACCTAGGTATACCTCTTAAAAACTGCACTACCATATAAACCATTAGATTAGAGTTTAGACAACCCTACCCGAGAAAGAGAACAATGAGAAACTGAATATTATGCAAACATCACAAACTAAAAAAACAGAAATTGAAAAACATAAATTAAATTGTGCAGAATTAGGACAGATGCATAGCTGACCAGAAAACTACTGAATCATATTGAATCATATCAAAATGAACATACCAAAGCACATTATTAATTAAACCAAAGATTGGAATCACTATCCTACAATCAGAAGAAAAATAATAAATAAAGTACTTAAAATTTCTAAGTACCTTATTTGTTATATCTCTTATGTCGCTGTCATTGCAGTGGGAGCTATACTGACGATCTGGAAAATACCATGAATCACACGTACTTCCAAATATCCTATGATTTCTACCCATGCTTGAAGTCCTTCTATTTAATGAGTCTCCATGAGACACGTCCCTTGTTTGTCTTCTCCATGGGAATGCCTCGCTTGTATACTCATCACTGCAAAATAAAATGCATTATTGTTATTCTAATTGAGAAATTAAACCTGCGAATAGTTAACGAATCATGGATGAAAAATACACAGACAATAGGTAAGTATACAGTCAATACCATTGACATTAGGTAAAGCAAAACAGTTCAGCAAAGTACTGAAAGTTCCTCTCTTTGCTATTACAATTGTTTTTGTGATGTCCATTTGACCAAATAAAGGGAAACAAAAAAGGAAGTCCATTTTCAATTGCTTATTTTTTTCCTTTTGTTCTTTTGCTTCTTTTTTTTTTATAAAAAGTGAAAAGGCATGGTATATTAATGAAAAGGGAAGGGACAATACCCGATATATAAGTCTTTAAATAACGATTTAGGATAATTAATCGCCTTCATTAGCAGTCTAAGAAAAAGAAAAAGCAATATACATTAATCAACAAGGGTGTTGCCATGAACTATGGCATCCCAATAGGTGAAAGAAAATGTATGCCCATTAGGCACAACTCGGGGGGAAAGGTATGGACAACCTAATATAAATTTAGTTTATATCCTGTCATATCCATACGATTGGACAATCATGCAATAAAATGATAATCAAGTAGAAAAAAAAATATGAGACTGAAAATTATTCCACTTGGGCTTGTTCGCAGCTATCTTGGTCAGGGCTTGCCCACAATAAGAAATACCAAAAGGAAGGACTAAAGAAAGAAATTTCATAAATAAAATAAATATTAAAATGATTTTTTTTAAATTAAAAAAACGCTTTTCTGGAATAGATCAGAGAAAATTTGAGAAAACTATGACCAAAAGGCTTCGGATCAAGTGAACATGCACTTACTTGCAACTGTTGGATGAACTGCAATTCCTCCCCTCAATCCAGCAGTTCCCCATTCCTATTTCATCAACTCTGGGCCTGCAAGCACTAGAGGAGAACCTCTGGAGCCTATCAACACTAATGTTCGGCAAGTTGTCAAGACCAAGTGGCTCCTCCAAACTCGACATCGTGGAACTGAATGAGAAGCTGTGAACTGGAATAAAAGTAAAGGGCAAATGAGTGCTCCACAACGAACACTTACGCAAAGCCTTAGTTGCTAGCATTAGATGAGCATTGCATGAAGGATTGACTCATCTAAGGAAAAGACTATTCAAGTTCATTTCAAGATTCAAGTACCTGATTTCAATGCAAGAACAAATATTTATGTGGGAGTAAAAATTGAACCCATGCATGTCGTTATCATGATTAGAGTAACCAAATTCTTGTCAGACTTTTGCAAGAAACACAGAACAGATTGCAGATAATATGTTACATTTATCCAATTCAACTTAAGATTTTTTGAGGAAAAAAAGAAAAGAAAAGAAAGAACAACACATTTAATCCTAACATCAAACAAAATCCAGAACAAGCAGCATACTCATATCTCTCACCTTTAAGCAAATAATAAGAGGAGATCTTAAGCAAAAGGTTCCAGTAAAGAAAATATTAAAGCAATGGAACATTTTCAGATTTGTTTATCATTGACATGTCACAACTGATAATGGTGCATAATTCTTTAGCAAAAGTTCTACAGATAAGTTCCTTGAGATTCATAGGAGAAAAGTTTGGAAAAAGAAATGCAAAATTGATGCCTAGCTAAAGTTGATCAAATGAAAAACTATCAATAAGCATGGCCAAAATCTTTGGCTCACATAATTTCAACCCAGCCATAATGATTTCAGTTACCTCACTTAGCCCTACATTATATTACATTACTGGAAAAAGAGGAAGTCAGAGTTGAGTCAGCATTGAAGCTCAAAACTTAAAGTGTGAATATAAATAAAAAAGAAAATAACTATGAATAATGACAAGACATAATGGAATGTCTTAATTATTATGATGGATAAGGTTACAAGATCATGGTAAGAATCCTTGCTCATGGAGTTGCTATAGGAAATATTCTTCAACATTTTAATTATTCCAGTTTATGATTATTAAATGAACATGGTAGAGGATTAATGGTAAATAACTATAGGAAATATTCTTCAACATTTTAATTATTCAAGTTTATGATTATTAAATGAACATGGTAGAGGATTAATGGTAAATTTTCTTAAACTATAGGGGAGAATGAGATAACCGATAAAGGGGGGCAAGATTGACTATGACATGTTTTGTTTCGCTCATAAAGCATCATAGCTTTTTGCTTGATGTGCGACTAAACTCCACCATAAATGACCCTTCTAGGACTGATAAGACCTGATAATGTGATATTAGTTGTCACAAAATAGTGAGGGTTCCCATTGCAGAAAATTGTATTTTCTTTCCAGTTCAAGATGTTTCAATGACAATGAATGTTTCAGATTTCAATTTGATGATTACATAGACAACCTTAAAGACAATATTTTCCTTATGCCCAATTTAATTTCCTTGAGGGAGAGAGCAGGTCAGTCTAGCAAAACCTTTGTTTGTAGGGGTGTATTCGAGTGGTGCTTGAAAAATCGGCTCGAATTCAAATAGCTTAGCTCGAATTGATTCAAGCTCGAGTTGAGCTCAGCTTGCTTTATTTAAAAGATATTTTTTAATAAAAATAAAAATATTTTATATTATTGATATATATAACAATGATATATATAAATAATATTTTTTATTTATTTATATAATATTCAAGTCGAGCCAAATCTAACAGGCCTTGGCTTGAGCTCAGATTGAACCTATTTCAAGCTTGAAAAGTCAACTTGGCTCGGCTCGGCTCGATCAAGCCAAAATTTCAAGCATGATCAAGCCGAACCAAGCCATCAAGCTAGCTCGGCTTGTGTGCACCCCTATTTGTTTGTCAGCAAAATGATTTTCAGCCTTTCAGGAGTGAAGATGATGACTGCACCAAACCCATAGCCACCAATTTTATTTTTTTTTATCAGTAAATTAGAATCATATAAATAGCAAAAAGAAATACAAAATAAGTGGGGTCATAAAATAATGAACCCGAACAAAAACTTGAAACTAAAAGAATAAACAATGACATAGCCCCGCCACCAATATATGAGGGCCTAAATAGTAAATTAAAGTAATGAATAGCCAAGTCCTCATAATCACTCATAATGGAACACCGATCGATAAGCAATTGACGAGTCCTCAAACAAAACCATTCTAAAGAGCAATAAACGTCATCAAAGACTGGACGATTCCTCTTCTTCCAAATGGACCGGGCTATTTCCTCAGTAGAAGTTACCAAAGGACTCGAGGCTCCACCTTCACTGATTGTCGACAAGATAAGAAGTTTTGAAAGGAGCCAAGAAAGACCCACACAATCCCCAATCGTGATACGAAATAACTCCAAATACTAGACACAAAGAAGCAATGTGATAACAAATGATTTGACGATTCCTCCGATTCATGGCACATAAAACACCAGTTAGCTGTTCTCTATCCTTTGTGATTTAAGTAATCACATGAAAGAATTTTGTCCCAAGAAGCCAACCACAAGAAGATGAATACCTTTGATGGAACCCACAAGGATAGAAGGAAGGATCTTACTATAAATTGACCTCCATTGTCCCTAATCCATTCTCGATCATCCCTATGGGAAGAAGGAGAAACACCCTGCAAACGCTTAAGACGACGAGAAGATCCTTTGTCTACCAAGTCCCAACCATTAAGACTATGTCTAAGTCTAAGACACAATATAGTTGAGTTAGCCACCCATCGAAACAAGATGCCACAAATATATTGTTATTAGATGCCAACAAAAATATATTCTCAAATATGCTTTAAGTATAAACTAACCACACCACAAATCCTCCCAAAATTTCATGACTCACCCCTACCCACCCTAAATCTAATGTGTTTCAAAAACTCATCCCAAAAAGAACATTATAGCTTTCCACAAACCCACCCATGTGATATACCGATTTCGTAGAAACGCTCCACAATTGGGTCCCATATTGTTTTAGTCTTGTATCTGAAGGGCAACCCATGTAAGTCATAGGAAGTGTTCTTGGTTTACACCCAGACAAAACTCCAATTCCCTTAAACTCAATACCTCCCCACCCAAATAGTTCACTCGTAGACAAATTCACCTTCAAACTTGAGACCGCTTCAAAGCACCTAAAAAGGCACCGGAGATAAACTAGTTGCTACAAGATGCAGAACAAAGAATCAACAAATCATCAACAAACTGTCGATGAGATATGGATAGGTCATCCCTACCTACCGAGAAACTCTCTATAACATGCTTTGCCACTCTACTAATAAACCCACTCAGGGCCTCAATAATCATAATTACGAGTTACGAAGAGAGGGGATCACCCTGTCAAATGCCCCTAGAACTACCAAAATACCCTGCAAGACTACCATTAATCAGGATTGAAAAATACTCTCGAATAACAAGTCCTCATCCACTTTCGCCATATAATCCCAAAATTCATTCGACTCAACACATATTCCAGAAATTCCAAATTAACATGATCATAAGCCTTTTTCCACGACAATTTTGCAAAGGACACTCGGAGACCTTGACCTGATCCTGGCATCCACACATTCATTCGCAGTTAGTACCGCGTCCAAAATCTACCTTCCCCAAACCCCAAACAAAGGCTCTTTGGGGAGCAAAATTATGGATCCCATGACAACTTTAAGTCTAGCTAACACAACCTTTACCAAAATCTTTTACACACTCTCCAATAAACTATTTGGATGATAATTGTGGAAATGTTGAGCCCCATCTCATTTGGAGTTTAGGATTTATTCGACTAGGGAAAATTTTGAGTAAAATAAGCAAAATTTGGAAAATTAAAAAAAAAAATGGAATATGTTGAGAAAATAAAAATAACATTATTAATTATAAAAAATTATAAACAATTATTATTTTTGGGTAATCGAGGCCATTTTAAACGGCAATTCCCTCTAAAAGTATAATACGGGTCAGACAAAGTATCCACCGAGTCTTCACTCAGTGAGCCATCCGACTCAGGATTCCACAGTGACGGTCCAAGTAACACTGATATAAACTACTCACCTGATCCAGGTTGGAGCACCTGCAGTACAAAATTTCACTCCACCAGCAAAAAGAATTGAAGGAGAATAAGGTTTGGGAAATGTATAAGAAAATATTCTAAAACAACATTGGAAAACCTCCAAATATGAAGATCTTAATCAAATTAGAACCAAATCCATCATATAAAAATTCAACTACACAGAAACAGCTCTTAATCAACCATGAATTCAATAATTTTTTTAAAATAAAAAACCACGAAACACAATCCAGACTTTGACAAACAAAAACAAAAGAAACATGAAAACAACCCTAAAAAAATCATCAATTCATTATAAACCTAAAAATCCCAACACAGGCATCGAATCCATTGCCGTTTAAACCTCTAAAAAACACAAAACAGACTGATAATTATAACCAAGAAATGGAAGAAAATCAGAAAAGAAATAGAACTCGCAGCTGCGTGAGATTTAGAGAGAATCAATTAACCGATTAAGGAAGGAGAATGGAGCAGACCTGAGAGGAAGATCGATCTGAGTATGAATGATTCAGAGAAGAGATGATGGAGAGACAAGAAGGGGGAAAGTTAGGGTTTCATTCCCTTTCCCTTGGAATGGGGTTAGATGGGAAAAGGAAAGGGAAGAGAAGGTAAAGAACGTGACGGAGTTGTTTAGACTACAAGTAATGGTAGTAGCTACACCATATCTTTCTATTCTTCTATTCTTCTTCCTCTCATTAAAATGTCTCCATCAGAGAGAGAGAGAGAGAGAGAGAGATTGGTAGGTAATTTTCAGTTGGAAGGTACGTTTGCTTCTCTTCCCCCGATTTCTTACACAATGTCGGCGATTAGACGATTAATTGATGACTAAGCCAGTAGGCCTGTAAACTTTTTTTTTTTTCCT
The DNA here is from genome assembly GCA_015143295.1 of Tetracentron sinense. NCBI lineage: Eukaryota > Viridiplantae > Streptophyta > Magnoliopsida > Trochodendrales > Trochodendraceae > Tetracentron > Tetracentron sinense. The sequence continues at coordinate 10,507 of JABCRI010001269.1, forward strand.
TTTTCTATTGTAACTTGCCAATATGCTGAGGGGTGGGTTTAACCTTGGCAGAAACCTTAGGTGATTGTGTGTGTTTTTTGGTGTTAATTTATCTTTTTAATAAATAAATAAATAAGTAAAAAATTCACTTAGCGATTGGGTGTTAGTGTCTCATTTAGTCTCACATCGGTTGGGTACTTTGCATGGGTGTATAAAGGTCCAACAATCTTTCATTAGTCAAATCATTTTGAAGTGATTAAGTGGCTTTACCCTTAGGATGTATTCGGTTGAGGGGTAAATGGGTGGGAGAAAAGAAAGTGAAGTAAAGTAAAGTAAAAGAATTGTATAATTTCTCTTGTGTATTTGGTTTGAAAGAAAAGTATTAGGGGAATATATAAAATTTTCCAAAATTACCCTTGGCTCTTTTTATGCTCTTTTTATGAATATAATCATATAAAAGGGTAGAATTGGAATAGTAAAGTTTTTACTTTATTTTCTTTCACAATTCCAACATTTTGGTGGAATAAGGTTTGGGTGAAAGTGAGAGAAAATGGTACACTATTGAGAAAGTTGAGGTTTCACTTTACCTCAAAATCCCTCAAACCGAACAGGGTGAAAGTGAGAGTTTCTCCCACTTGCACCTACTTTCCCTCACATTCCTCTCAACCGAACACACCCTTATGGTACTTTAGCGGTAACCTTAGGTATGTGTTTTTAGGTGTTACTTTACCTCTTCAACCTTTAAAAAAAAAAAAACAAAAAAAACTTGTCAATATGGTCGAGCTTGACTTGAAGATTAGAGATTTTTATGTTGGGTTGGACTGAAAATTTTATACCCAACCCGAGGTAGGGATGGTTTTGGTTAAGGTTGTGAACCAACCCGGTTAATGATCAGGCTTGGCTTGAACATTTCAAATTTTGAATTGGGCTTGGAAAGAAAATTCTAAAGCCAACTTGTTGGACTTAGTTAAGGCCTTTGACCCATTCCAAACTCAACCATTACACCTAATAGTGTACATAGGGGTGTACACAAGCCGGGCTAGCTTGATTGCTCGGCCCGGCCCGATCAAGCAGAGCTCAAGCTTGATTGTTAGGCTCGATCGGCTTAGCCGATCTGAGTTTTCAAACTTGAAATATGTTCAAACTGAACTCGAGCCGAAGCCTGTTTGATTTGGCCCAGCTCGATTCAGCCTGAGCTCGGCTCAAATATTATTTTAAAAACTAAAAAATATTATTTACATATATCATTATTATATATATATATATATAAATAATAATAAAGTAAAAAATTCACTTAGCGATTGGGTGTTAGTGTCTCATTTAGTCCCACATCGGTTGGGTACTTTGCATGGGTGTATAAGGGGTCCAAAACCTTTTGGAGTGACTGAGTGGCTTTACCCTTATGGTACTTTAGAGGGAAAAAAAAACAAAAACAAAAAAAACTTGTCAATATGGTCAAGCTTGATTTGAACATCAGAGATTTTTATGTTGGGTTGGACTGAAAATTTTATACCCAACCTGAGGTAGCGATGGTTTTGGTTAAGGTCATGAACCAACCGGATTAATGATCAGGCTTGGCTTGAACATTTCAAATTTTGAATTGGGCTTGGAAAGAAAATTCTAAACCCAACTGGTTGGACTTAGTTAAGGCATTTGACCCAATCCAAACACAACCATTACACCTAATATTGTGCCTAGGGGTGTACACATGCTGGGCTAGCTTGATTGTTTGGCTCGACCCGATCAAGCCAAGCTCAAGCTTGATTGTTAGGCTCAATCAGGCTGAGCCGAGCTGAGTTTTCAAGCTTGAAATTTGTTCAAACCGAGCTCGAGCCGAGGCCTGTTTGATTTGGCCTGGCTCGATTAAGCCTGAGCTTAGCTCGAATACTATTTAAAAAAATAAAAAATATTATTTACATATATCATTATTATATATATAATATAAAATATTATTATGTTTTTTTAATTTCTTTTAAAAGTATTCAAGCCATTGCGGAAAATTGATGATTACATAGACAAACATGTTCAAGATGTATTTTCTTGACTTTTCTTTGAGGATTCCCTTATGCTATGTTTGGTTGCCGAGAAAATATGGGAAAACATGTAAAAGAAAAGAAAATTTTGGATTTACAATACAATCTTTAATTGTGTTTTGTCAAATTTTCTTTTCTTTTCTATGTTTTTACACATTTTCTCAGCAACCAAATATAGGGTTAGGTGTGTGTGTGTTTTAGGTGATACTTTACCTCGTTAACCAAAACAAAAACATGCCAATATGGTTGGGCTTGATTTGAACATTTGAGATTCTTATGTTGGGTTGGATTGAAAATTCTATACCCAACCTGAGGTAGGGTTGGTTTTGGTTAAGGTCCTGAACCAATCTGATATCAGACTTAGCTTGAACATTTCAAATTTTGGGTTGGGATTGGATAGAAAAATCTAAACCCAACCTGATCTAGGGTTGGGCTTAGTTAAGGCCTTGACAGCCTAACACACACAAACATATATATTTTTACTCTATACATGTAGTGATTATCATTTTATTAAATATAATGGTACTTAAATATTTACATCGGAGACATATAGGAAGTTTAAGAAAAGCCAAACTTTACTTTTTTTCTCATATATTTAATGATTGGTCTTTTGTAAAAAAAAAAAATTAATCTACCATTAACTTTCGTGAGTTTAATAATTGATATAGGAATAAAAATGTATTGATGAAGGTTATCAAATTCACTATTATGAGACTTAGTATCGTTATTATCTTTAATAGGCAATTAAAGAGAAAATGTAATAAATATGAATATTGAAAAGATTCAGTGAACCACAAATCTAAGGGTTTGAGTTGAGAACTGACAAGTTCAAGGGGATGGTTAGGTTTCCTTTCAATTCTATCTATCATTTCTATGATTTAACAATTAAGTTATTAATTAAGGGGATGATGAATTTAAAGTGCGGAAATAGAGAGAAACATGCAAACCATAACACAAAGATTTTTACGTGGAAATCCTTCTGGGAAAAATCAGGGGACCTAGTCTAGCCAAGAGATATCACTAAGACAAAGTCAACAAGAACTTACAAGACTCGAACTTGACTCCTTCAGACTCGACACTACGATCCTTCAGTTCTTAGTCTTCCACGCCTTAAAAAGTCATCACGTACTCACAAGTCCTGCGATCAACCGCAGCCGCTCGTACTTCTCTTTGTGTCTTGAAAACAACCACGATCTTCCGATCAATTTTTGTCAATGATGACTTCGGACACTGACCAAATCACACATCTACGATCCTTCTCGGATCGGTCTCCTTTAAAAAGGCTCCGAAACACTCCGGCCAAGTTGTTCTATTCAGAACGGGTTAATGGTTTGATAAAAATCAATTCCTAGATAGACTCCATCAATGAGAAAGTCCAAGCAAGCTAGAATGGAGTATTGACTTGCAAAACTAGGATGTGAGAAGGATTAACAAAGAGGAGAAGAACAAATAGTTTTCAGAGTTTTTATGAATTCTAGAGATAGTTAAAAACCATCTCTATACTTTCCCAAAATTGTACCTCACGAACTAGAAGAGTTTCCTTTAAATAGAGACCCAAAAACCAAGTTTGGAAGTTGCTAAAAACTCAAAAGGCAAGAAAAAAACGAATTGGCAAAATTCCCATATCAGGGTCAACCTAACCTTGCAAGTTGATCGACCGAAGTGTCCTCTAGGGTCGACCTCCACTTTTCTTGGTTTCTGGATTTTTAAGCCATACAAAATCCTTCCATATCAGGGTCGACCCTAAATGGTCAGGGTCGACCTTGAGGTATAAACCCGATTATAAAAAGTCATTTTCAGCTCTTGTTTTCTTCAAAAAAGTTGTAGATCTTTTCGACGTGGTCGATTTGATATATTATAGAGTAAAATCCGAACAACGGTTTGGGAGATATGCCACCTACAAGCAACCTTGATTTTTTGAGAAATTTTCGACTTTTGAACTTATTTTGGGCTGCATATCTCATCTCATTGGGTCCAAATGATTAGTATAGGACACTTACCACCTAAGGTATCATAATATGATTATTCTAAGTCAATTCTCACCATGGTCACATAATATCTAGGTCACTTACCATCCTATGAGTGAAATGAAGGAAATGATCAACCGAGTCGATCAACCGAGTCTTCAACCGTCTTCAATTTCACTTGTCGTGGATGTTTGAAGGCAATGACACAAGATACACACCTAATCACCTAGGCTCACTTGTTTTGACATCGGAATAAGCCAACACATAAAACATGAACTTTACAAATATTACTATCTAAAAAATTATTTTAAATTCTAATAGTTCATACAAAAATATTTATAAGTAAAAGTTTAAGAGATTCTTAAAAAGAGTTTAAAAGAATGAGGTATGGGTATATTTTTGTAGTTCAAACTTTAAACTTATTTTTGGGTTGCATTTGTTTTCTTTTAATGATCGAGGATTTACTTTTTTGATGTTTGGTGTTGTTTAACTTATTTTTGTTTGTTTCAAAATTTTTATGGGAGTAAGTGATCAAGAGGAATTTTATATTGGAATTGTTATATTTTGATGATAGGAAAAGTTTTATTTCACTTGCTGGTTAAGGGTCGATTTCGTTTGGGCTCTCCTATCTGCCAGAGTTGTACCCTAGTTATAATTGAGGTTTGGGTTCCTGGCTTCGGAATCTCTCTGGCCCGTGCCAGAGAGATGCTCTCGGTCCACCACATTGAAGTGACAAGTGGAGGGAGAAGTCATTTCATTTCTCCCCTGATTTTTGACTTCTCTCCATTTGATATATCCCTTTCTTTATCTCACCATTTTATCACCATTTGTCAAATAAAGGGGGGAGAAGTCAAAATCATGGGCCCCATGAAATGACTTCTCCCTCCACTTGTTGCTTCATTTGTGGTGGCCCGAGAGCATCTCTCTGACATAGGCCAGAGAGAATCCAAATAGGTTAGGTTAGTTTTCAATAGTTTATAATTGGGTCGATTTCGTTTGGGCTCTCCAATCCGACAAATTATGATACCCAATCATCATCAATATTATTATCAAGGGTCAGGATTCTTTCAAGTTCAACTTGAGAGAATCTCTCAAGTTTGAACCCCTAGAGGTTGCCACGTGTCTCTTTTGACACCCCTTAACCATGGTTAAGGTTCACCCACCCTTAGGGTTCACTCACCCATCCTTGGTTTTTTTTGTTTATTTATATTAATTATTATTTTTTAAATTAAAAAAACTGTTTTTAGAGTTTTTTAATTTAAAAAATAATAATTAATATAAAAAAAAACCAAGGATGGGTGAGTGAACCCATTGGGTGGGTGAACCTTACCCATTAAGGGTTGTCAAAGGAGACACGTGGCGACCTCTAGGGGTTTAAACTTGAGAGAATCTCTGGGCCTATTATCAATGCCTTATCCCAATATTTGGGATCATCAATACCTATTTCATTTTACTAAAAGTCATAAGTTTGACTAAAATTATGTTATCTAATCTTTTCTCATTATTTTAAAATACTTTTTAATCCGTCTTAGTGTTGTCATTCTAAAGCCAACTTGCATTGATTCACTTTGGTCTTCTCAAAACATGAATGCACAAATCATTTTAATCTAACTCTCCCTGGTTTTATCACTTTTTAGAATTATCCATGGATTTGATTGCACACATTTCTTATAATACCTTATTTTTTCTTTCCACTCATCCATCTAAGCATCCCTTATACTTATACCCTTGACTACATTTCCATCAACTTCCAAGTTGACTGCGCCATCTCATTGGTCTATGCCCTTTTTTTTAATACCTATTAATTGTAGTTAAAATCCATTTACCCCTGAGGCTCATCCATCCGACCGTGGTTTTAGAAAAATATAGTTAAGCTTACTTATGATTAAAAGGGACGCTTGAGAGACTTCGGTCAGTTTAGCTTAATTATGATTAAAAGGGACCCTTGAGAGACTTCGGTCATTTTTCCCTCTAGGACTCTAAATTTATCGTTTTATAAATCATGCTCACGGATTCTACTCTTCGTTCCCGAGCTAACCCCGATTCGAACTTGCCGAGCAATTAAACCACTACGAGTCTACAATGAAATGATTTCTTTCTTATTTTTTTCGTACTTTGCTCCTTTTATTTCTTTCAGCCGAATAGTAAGTTGGACTTCTTATAAAATTACGAACATACCCTTCTGCGTTCATATATATATATATATATATATATATATATATATATATATATATAGTGTTTAATTTTTTTTCCTTGGTAGGCAAGCGATTAGGCTGCAATCCCATGGGAGGTACAATAGACTACTACAATAGTTTGCCATTACTTTGCAGGATATCTACGTTGGTTTGTGCCACTAGGGAATGGATATTGGATCTTGTCCTTGAGAGATGAAAAGAAATACTAGTCAGTCATTGCCACCGTCTTGCACTGAGTTGAGGTAGATGTTCCTATTGATCCTGAGTTTGAGCCCGACCATGATCTTTCAAGATATACATAATTTGCGAGATATTACATGCATCCTCAAAGGTTAGTCTCCATTCAAATGGGTGGGGCACCTGATTCATACACAAAAAGTCGGAAGTATTGATAAAAACATGGCATAAGTTTGGCTCCAGTGGACGCTCGAGCGGTTGGCTCAGGCATCCACAAATGATGCAGCACCTGGCGATATGTTGGGGGAGAATTCATTTCATTTGCTCCAAATGATTTTGACTTCTCCCCATTTGATATCTCCTCTTTAAAATGCCACATGTCCCATCATTTGTGGATGCCCGAGAGCTAGGCTCAAGCGTCCAGCAAAGCAAATTCGAGGTCCAAAGACCTAACTCGGATCCAACCTATGAATTTTGTGAAGCCACATAAATTGTGTCCAGCATTTGTAAGAAAAGACCAAACTAAGGGGTGTCAAGGGCGGGGTGTGGGGCTTACATTTTAGTGGCCGAATTTGACTTGTTGATAGGTGTAACGGATAAAATTCGTGTACCAGCTCAGCGTTGTGGGACGAGCTCGTTTTTGTCGTTTTGTTCACGAAAGTGACACGTGTTCACGAGTTGGGGCCACGTGCTTAAAATATAAGGGTCACACGTTGTCTGACGTACAACGATCCCGTTGTGCGCATTGCGACATCTTTGTTCTCACGAAGAACAACGTTTCCGTTGTGGTCTCGACAACGAGCTCGTTGTCTGAAGCACAACGTGAGCGTTGTGCTCTTGACAACGTCAATTGTCGTTACGCGAACAACGAGTCCGTTGTCTCACTGACAACGATGTCGTGCTGTGTTTTAAGGCATCTACGTCGTAACCGAGCTTAAGTCGACAACGAGACCAGCTCGTAGGAGGAAGTGATCAGGAGGCGATCCATAATTCCGACAAGCGTGCCGAACGTGTCGTTTCGTGCCGAAAGCACTGTCTTGGCATTTAATGCTGGTCACTTCTGCGTACCGTCCGATCCCGTCCGATTGGACTTATAGGAGGGCTCTCACAGTGTAATGCAACCGGCGGCAGATATATGCAAGATATTTGGCAATGAGTGCAAAGACACGTGGTATGGACACCTATGGCCATCCATGGTCATCGATGGCCATACCAACCTTGCCCTATATAACCCCGTGATTTTTAGTGCACAAGACAGTTGTTCAGAAACCCAGATCCGAGAAGACGCGTTCAGGGCTTTTAGTGTCTTGCGTATTTTTCAGTGATTGTTCTTGCGTTTACTATTCATCATCTTCTACCCTTACTGACTTTACATCGGAGTACAGGTCAGGGTGCCACACCCTCCGCTCCTACCTTCTGCCGTAAACCAAAACGTGGAAGAAGCTGCTGCTGACGCGTGTCCGTCCGGTATTTTTTCCCTCACAAAATTGGCGCCGTCTGTGGGATGCAATAAACGGACCCCCCTTTTTTTCGCTCTCTGCGATCATGACTGATCAGTCAGAAGTATTCGGGCATGAGGATCAAGCCCCTCATTCCACTTCTTTCATACCTTCTGTCGTGCACATTCCTGGAGCCAGTCCTCGTCTGGACAACCAGAAGGGACCGTACCTTCCCCTGCTGAACCTCTCTGTTTCAGATCGCGTCTTGACGATGCTGCACTGCAGCAGTCTGTTCTGGATCAAATCACCAGGCAGCAACAGTTGATGCAAGCGAGGCTGGAGGCTGTTCGAGCATAGCAGGCTCGAGGGGAGGAGGTGCCACTGCAGAGGCCTTCCTTGAGACGTCAGTTTGACTTCTCTTCTTCTCCTTCTGCCCCGGAGAACGTGAGACCAGGTTTGTGCTTCTTCCTACTGAGGGGGATGTAAGGCAGCCCCCGGTTCGGGCAGAGCAGAGCATCCCTTCGGATCGTGTGGATTTCAGAGAAGGAGCAGGTAGAGAGGACCTGAGAGTGGTACCGGAGGTGCGGACACCCAGAAGACTTGGGTAACAGCCAAGGAGGTGGAGGCTTTAATCGGTGCTCGCGTTAAGAGCATGAAGGGAGGGGTCCCTGACCACTTTGCTCAGTCAGCAAAGGAGAACGTTGAGAACTCTCCTTTTACGGATGCTATCAACCAGTCTTATACTTCTTCCAAGTTCATAACTCCGACCTTCTCCATGTATACTGGAAAGACAGATCCGGGAGGAGCATTTGTTTGACTTCAAGCATGCGATGGCTGGTTCGCAACCCAGATGATGATCTTTATTGTAAGGCTTTCCCTAGCAGCCTGTCGGGAGCAGCATCGAAGTGGTTTCGGAACCTACCTCCTGGCTCCCTCAGCAACTTCTCAGAGCTCAGGTCGGCCTTTATTGATCGCTTCATCATCAATAAGAAGAAGAAGGCAGGTGCAGATACTCTCTTCTCTTTGAGGAATGAAGCCGGCCGAATCCCTTGAAGGACTTCATTTCGCGTTTTCACCGATGAAGTCCACGATATTGACAAGGTGACGAAGCAAGCTGCATCGCCGCTTTCCAAGAATGCTATCCCCCAGCATTCTGAGCTCTACAAGTCCTTAGCTCTTGACTATCCTGTCACGATGGACGAGTTGAGTTGGTACGTGCCACCAAGTCGGGAGGTACGCGGGATGACGTATCAGTTGTGTCAGCACCAAAGCCAGGGTGAGAGCGGTGGATGTCGTGGAGAGGGCACACGATAAGCGAACGAGGAAGGGAGAAGCAGCAGCACGAGTCTTCATCATCGAGGAATCGCCCAAGGAAGCGGAAGAGAAGATGTTGTGTATGTGACCCAGCTCAGGATCAGCAGGATCGGCGCCCGCTGGAGAGAAATTTAACCAGTATCAGAACAGGCCGGAGGGACGTCTAAGACCAGCAGGCAGGCAACAGTATCAGCCACGCCAGCGTGCAGCCTCAAGTACAGCACGAGAGAGGAGTGCAGCCTAGTGAGAGGCGATCTTTTACAGATCGAGCCCCAAGCACAATTGCACAGGCAGTCCGGCGACCATCATGAAGGTCAAGGAGGAAGCAGCCATACTTTGAGTGGCCGGCGAGGGCGGTGCCGGATATCACATCGGGACCGCGGGTGCATGAGTACTGTCATTATCACAAGTGCCGTGGTCACCTCACCAACCGGTGCCGTATTCTGAGGGAATATTTAGAGAGGCTTGTTCAGGAGGGGTACTTGGGAGAGTATCTCGCTCCTAACAACGGCGGGGCGGAGCGTACCAGGGAGCCGATGTCCCAATCTCGTGGAAGAGAACCCGCCAACAATCCCAGTACCAGTGGAGGAGCTTCTTTGGGCACGATCAATGTCATTTGCCGCGTGCCAACGCCTGAAGCTGATGTGGAGAGGAACTTCAGGGCAAGAAGGCCAGGAAGCTGTCTCACGAGGCTGCAGTGTGCCAGGTGCAAGTGCCTAGCAGAAGCGATGAGCAGGCACTCACCTTCACTGATCGTGATCTGGCAGGAGTGATCCGACCTCACTATGATGCTTTGTTCTCACCATGAGAATAGGAGACTTTGACATCAAGAGAGTGCTCGTGGATTCGGGGAGTGGAGCGGACATTTTGTACCTTCATGCTTTCACTCAGATGAAGCTGGATCATTCCGTCCTCATCCCTGCTCAGACTCCCTTGTATGGATTTGATGGCAGCTCGATGAAGCCTGTAGGCGACGTTGTCTTGCCGTTGTGGTGGAACCGTTTGGCTCCTTGACAGTTGTCTGTTATGGATGCGCCATCACCATCCAATGCCATCTGGGGGCGATTGGTGGACCATGAGATGAAGTGTACAGTCTCGTACTACCAGGTGTTGAAGGATACAACGCAGGACGGGCTCGGGATCAAGGGTCAGTTGGCTTCGCGCAGAAGTGCCGATTTTCCGCTTCCGTTGTGCCTTCGTAGCAGTTACAGGTCGTTCCCGTTGTGGAAGAGAGCTCGGAGGCATCGTTGTGCAGACCTTCCGTTGAGCCCACGAAAGCCGTCAATTTGGGAACGGAAGAAGAGCCAAAGGTGTTGAAGGTCGGGCGAGCTTGACAACGGAGGAGGAGCTCGAGTGGCTGGGGTTTCCTTAGCAGAAATCTTATGTCTGATGGTCCACAAATACATGAATGGCAGCGATCGGGAGTTATTGCCACACCCTGCAATGCTGATCTGCCCATCCCTACAGTGAAGCAGAAACCTCGGAGGCTTGCTCCAGCTATCATGATGCAGTGAATGAGGAGATTGACAAGCTGATCCAGTTCGGGTTCATCGGAGGTGCGTATCTGATTGGATAGCCAATGTGGGGCTGTTGGGTGACTAAGAAGAAGGGTAAGGGAGAGTCTGCATTGACTTTAAACGTTTTGGGGGTCAACAAGGTGCCCCAAGGACTTTTTCCCATGCCAAGGATAGACAGGCTAGATCATGCCACGGCCGGCCACGAGATGTTTATCCTTCATGGATGGTATCGGCATAACCAGATCCTAATGGCGGAAGAGATCGAGCGAAGGACCACCTTAAAACAGAGCGAGGTTTGGTCTGGTTATCGGGTGATGCGCTTTTGGATTAAGAATGCAGGAGATGCCAACTATCCACGTCTGTGAGCTCATGTTCGGGTCACCCTTGGCAAGCGGTTGAAGTGTATATCGACGATATCGTGTGAAGAGTCGAGGTACGAGCGTGCTCTAGTGGCAGACCTTGCTGAACCTTCCTTGTGCTGCGATCTTTCAATGTTCTGAGATCAACCCGGAGAAACTGCACCTTGGAGTACCTAGGGGAAATTTTGGGGTTATCTTGTAGTCCCGGGGATTGCGGGCTAAATCACGCTCAAATGACGTGCTTTACTGGGACATGCAGAGCCTAAGTCGAAGAAGGAGATCCAGAAGCTGGACAGGCGGAATGCTGCGCTCAAACCGATTTATCGCAGAGTCATCGATCGTTGCAAGCATCTGTTCGAGCTGTTGAGGAAGGAATCCATTTTTGAGTGGACCCTAAGAGTTGTTCCGAGTTTCATTGCCTGGAAAGAGGATTTAGGGTCAGCTCCTATCCTATCGTGACAGAGCCGGTGAAATATATATCTTTATTTGTATGTTTCAGAGCAAGCCCTTGGTTCCGTCCTGGGTGAGGAGCCTGTGATGGCGTGGAGAGCCCTGTCTAATTCATAAGCAAAGACTTTCTCAACGCAGAGAAGCAACTGAGCAGGCTCGCGAAGGTGTGTCTGGCTCTTTGTTTGTCTGCAGAGAAGCTTCGTCCGTACTTCCATGCTCATTCTGTCGTTGTCATCACAACGTTATCCTTTGAAAGTCGTGCTGGGACGACCCGAGCTGGCAGGAAGGCTGTCAACGTGGGCGGTAGCTATGAGTGAGTTCGATATCAGTACGAGCCAGGAGTTCAGAGATAGGGGAAGCGATGGAGGGGTTTCTTTCTGTATTTCCCTGTGGAAGAGGAGGCAGAGGACACGGTTGTGATCTACGGAGCTCCCAAGGAAGTGACAAGAGATGCCGTTGTGGAAAGGAGCAGAGTCGTCGGAGTGGAGCGGGGGCTGTTATAGTAGAGGGATATTCCAATTTCAGTGGCTAAGATGGGCGTGTGCTGGTAAAGCACGGAAACATCAAGGTGCAGAAAAGAGCGTCTTGGGTTCACGCCTCAACAACGAAGCAGAGTACGAAGCCTTACTCCTTGGGTTGAGAGAGCGCAAGGGAGCTGCAGATCTTCACGTGAGAGTGTTTTGTGATTCAAAGCTCGTGGTGAATAAGTGAATGGTGTTTATGAATGCAAGGACGATCGGGATGAGAGCCGTGCTACTCTCGTTCGTTAGTTGTGTGAAGATTCGCCGTTGTGGAGATTAGGCACACACGGAGGGATGAGAAAAGGAATGATGAGGCTTTGCAT